>AZNH01000082.1:0-98255 GCA_000814955.1 Metarhizium guizhouense ARSEF 977 | reverse complement strand
TTAATTATATAATTTAATTAAAAATAATATAAATTTATATAAGCTTTTTAATATTATAAATATTATAAATATTACTTTTAAAAGTAAAATTACTTATAAAAATAAAATTTATTAAATTTAAAAGAAAAAGTATAAAACTACTTTTTTATATTAATAAAATAATATAATTAAATACTTTTTTTAATTTTCTCTATTATATAAGCGTTAGAGCTGCTATATAATACTAAAAGCTATAAGTTTTTTATAATAGCTAAGAAAGCTAAAAGGTAAACTTATAATATATTACTAATAATAATTATAAGCTTTATATTATTAGGTCACCCTTTTTAAATATAAATTTAGCTTGATTTTTTCGCTTTTTTCTTGTATTTTTATAATTTTTTCTTTTAAGCTAAGTAAATTTAAAAAAAGTATTAAAAGTAAGCTAAAATAAGTAATTAAATCTTTTATTATAAATAAAATAATAATTATGTATTTACTTTAAATCTCGCGATTAAATTATATATTAAGAATAACCTTATTAAAATATTAATACTTAATAATAAAAGTAAGCTATAAAAACTTATAAGCTATTAATATTAAAGTTCTTATTATATACTTTATAATTTATATTTATAAGTATAAATTAAAAAAGTTTTTATATTAACTTTAACTTTTTCTTAGTAAGAAATATATATAAATAAGATTTTATATAATAATTTACTTAAGATTTCTTAGCTAATAGTTATATTATAATAGTATTTTAGCTAGTATTATATCCGCTTAAAAAGCTTTTTATATAGCTAGGAAACATATTATATCTTAAATATTATAATTAAAATTAATTAACTAGTAAGTATATACGACCACAGCTGCTAGTAAAACTCACGATCCCGTCTGATCTCGCACGATAATCTAGCGAGCGCCGGATTAGTAGTTGGGTCGGTGACGACCAGCGAATACCCGGTGTTGTATATTTTTTGCCTTACTGGACGAATCCTTAAGTCTTGTTAGTATATATTTCTTTTTACCCTGGAAAGGCTTTTCACAATGCCTTGGGGAGTTATATACTAGCAAATATTTTTACATTAAATAAGTAGACAATATTTGCCAAGGCTCGCCAGCATGAGTTGCGGTCCGTAATACGGTATACCCTACACTACATTACTATTTCTATTTGTAGGTGGCCTCCACTTTTGGTGGCGTAACCCGTTCTATTCAGAATATGATGGAATTTAGTTCGATTCGATGGAGAGATATAGCCCGTCCGGTCTTTTTGCACAGCATTCAGATGCTAACCGGCAGCTATCTTGACAAGTTTCAGGATTAAGAATTCTTTTGCGTTGGTGATGTTGGGTGCCTACGAAGCTTCTGGCTCTCATCTCGAAGAGTTGGGGACCGCTTCTCCTACTCACTATTTATTATCCAAGAAAAAAAGTTGTAAAAGGGATACCCAAGTGTTTATCAAGCCACTTTCTAGGCGAGGAAGCCGAGCGTGTATCCTACTTGTCCATCAAAAAGGCCATGAGGCCACGGGGCAAAAGATCAAGCTAGTAAAGGCAAATCTAGCAGTCAATATAGGCGTAGGGGTAGTCTATATAGCATTTGATCTAATCCGCCGCTTTCTACGGTTGTGCCAACGTGATTTGCGGAATGCCCAAGCAAGCATCGTAGTGGTGCTACAGCGCTGGCCTGGCGACCACAAATACTGCCGGCGGATTTCTTCTTCCACCTCGGTGGTGAAATCATTGATGATATTCAAATGCTCACGAATCTCTTCCGCACACTTGCCTTTCATTTCCAAAGCCACAATCTTGCAGCCAAGCTGCCAAAATCGGTCAATGCCAAGGTACCACACGGCCTACGGCGTTTAGTCTAGTTACCCATGAAATAAAAAGAAAGAAAAAAGGTCAAGGATGGAAATACGCAAAGTTGGTCAGATATAAACACGTACCCGTATGATTTCCACAACATCGGCCCCGTTAACCTGCATGTAGTTCTGGTCCCACGTCCCAATCTCAATGCTCCTGACTTCTGTGGTGATGGTGTCCCTGTGGTGCTCGCACCACTGAAAGACCTTCCGAAGGATGGTGCCGTTGGCCTGGAATTCATTTTAGCAAATGGTGCGGAGACGATAACGAAGTCAAGGTAGTGCACACATAAGGGAGTTGGATGGGATTCTCCTGGCTGCTCGATCCATCGCCGATGAGTTGAAGCATACTCTTAATCAGCACAGATTTCTCCGCTACATCGCGTTCTGGTAGAGAAGGGTCGATTAGTTAACTTTTCATTAGCGGGTGGAAAACGGACTGGAGCCATCAGCTGCTGTGAGTCTCTACTCACCAACCTCGATTGTGGCGTTGTCAAGGCTCAGAATCCAAACCAGATCCTGGTGTTCGGCCGGCATTCTTGGTGATTGACGGTTGAAGTACCTGTCGAGTTCCAACTTTTCACCCGTGAAGCTACCGCCAGAAAGCATTAATTTGTTCGCCACATGAATATGCCCCTTCACCAAGGCCCAGTAAAACGGTGTTCTGCCAGAGGCGTCTTTCAAGTTGACGTGAACATGCTTTTGATTCAGAAGCAGTGCCGTCACAGCTTCATCTCCATTTTCTGCAGCAAGTGACAGAGGCGGTTGATTCGAATACCCCACTATGTCATGAGGGCGTCTACCTGTGGCCTTGAAGTTTGGATTGGCACCCGCCTCGAGCAACAGCTTGACTATCGCGTCGTACCTATTCTCCGTGGCAATCGAAAGCGGCGAACGGCTTTCGTTATGTAACTCGTCGTTCTTCCGGAGAGTTACTTGTACGTTAGGGTCGGCACCCTTATCGAGTAGTCGTTTTACTATAACCGTGTTTCCTTTCTCTACTGCATAACATAATGGAGTCCAGTTTCCTGGTCCTTTCTGTTCAATATTAACATCTGGAAGAGTAAGAAGTAGTTCCACTATCGCGTCATGCCTATTCCCCGCGGCTACCATTAGCGGTGTCTGTTGTTCGTAAGGCCCGTAAGCCTCTTGTACACTAGGGTCGGCACCCTTATCAAGTAGCCGTTTCGCTATGTTTGTATGCCCGTTCTCTGCTGCATCATATAATGGGGACCAGATTCCAAATTCTTCTCGCTTAATATCAATGTCTGGATGGGCAAGAAATAGCTCCACAATCTCATCATGCCCGTTCTTTACGGCAAATGATAACGGCGTCCGTCGTCTGCCGGGTCGGGGAGTTATTAGTATAGTAGGGTTGGCACCCTTATTGAGTAGCCGTCTTACTATGCCCGTATGTCCGTTTTTTGCTGCATAACTTAACGGAGTCCAATTTGATATTCCTCTCAAGTTAATATCAACGTCTGGATGGGCAAGAAACAGTTCTACTATCGCGTCATGGCCGTTCTTGGCGGCAATTGACAGCGGTGTCTTTCCGTGTATAGCGTACGAGCCGGTCAGCTGCATGTTAGGGTTGGCACCCTTGTTAAGTAGCTGTTTTATTATATCCTTGTGTCCTTTTTCTGCTGCGTAACCTAGCGGAGTCCGACTGGATGCAGTGTTCTTAGAATTTGGGTTAACATCCTGCCGCGCGAGTAGCAGTTTTACCACTGCTTCCTTGCCCATCTCTGCCGCAAACGACAGTGGCGTGCGTCCTTGATCATCTGGAGGACTTGTGGCCTCGGGGTCTGGATCAACACCGTACGTTGTAAGCAACAGCTCAACTAACGCATTGTAACCGTGTGCTGCCGCATACAGCAGTGGTGTCTTTCCGTTAGAGTCTCTAGGATCCGGAGTATCCCCATTGCTGAGTAGATCCACGACAACTTCCTTTAGACCAAAGAGTGTCGCGATATGCACACATGTTTTCCCCCCGAGATCTAGGCTGTTGAAGTAGTCCTGAGACGCCATCAAAGCTTGACTGATGCTGGAGACTTTGGCCTCGGTTTGTAGAAAATGTATAATCGAGTGATCCATTCTCATCGAAGCCTCGCGAGCATGATGCCCCCAGGAGCTTACAGCATAGCGGTAAAGTGGATTCGCTTGCTGCCGATTGCGGTGTTCCGCATATGCATAGGCTCTGCTTTCGAAGTCTTTCAATGAGAGATAACATACGCACCGTACCGCAAGATCGCCCTCCGCATTTGGAAACCAAACTTGCCGCGTTCGCAGAAAGTAGTCTTGCAGCGTGTAGTGGCGCAGCCGAATAATGTCGCTTCCTTCGTCGACGATAACCAACCCAATACATACAGAGATAATGGTGTCGATGAGTGTGATATTTTTTTCGTCAAACTTTGCCTTGCCAGCTTCCACGGCAAGTGCGTGCCGAAGCTCCTCTGTTGTAAGTCGAGTCTTTGCAAATGTGACCCACGATAAAACTTGCTTGGCGAGGTCTCTATCATCGTCGTTTTGGCCCACGATGCGATCCATTGTGTTTTTATACGCGCGATCGTATGCGTCAGAACCGGTCGGAAGCTTGCTAAGAGTATCTTGCATTTTGCTGAGATTGTACTTTCCCTTCAACGAGTCAAAATTTAGCGCTGCAGGTAGAAATCTAGCTCAAGTCAGTGTCTCTATTGATACATGTGTTAAGAGCAGCATACACTCCCTTGGCAGCTTTAATAACAGCCGTCTTGATTTGCTCCTGTACCTCTGGGTCGTTATGGACGAAGCCACGCAGTTCAGACATGTGGCCATCCATGAACATGCGTAAGTCTTTCTCACTGGCGCTCATATCCAACGGTATGACTTGTTCAAATTGTTTTGTGATGTTGGTTTTGGACCTCGAAGTCACAAAGATATTTACTCGATACGATTTCTGGAGGGCGCCGACAGTTTCCACAAGCAGCTCTGCACGGGAGCCATCAGTGTCTCTGCATTCATCAAGTGCGTCAATGACGATGAAGACTTTCGAATACAAAGAGACCACAGCATCGAGAGCACTAGAAAGTTCGTCAACAGACGGCCGCATACGCTCGGCCCTAAGGCGGTTGTAGAGAGACTCGACGCATTCCGGTACAGAGCCTCGGCGTTCCGCCAGCTGCTTTAATAAGCATTCAAGGAGGCAGTTCAGTTGCTGTTCATTTTGTCGATTGTAGTTGCAGTATAGGTAGGCAACGCCAATATCCCTGTCACTCTGGGAGCGAGTAGTGAGATGCTCAACCACAACGGACGTGAGTATTGTCTTTCCTGCCCCGGGGGCTCCCGTACAGAAAAGCGTCTTCTTACTGGCTTTCAGCCACGTCTGGAATCTCCCAGACTCTAAAATCCATTGGCCCGTTCCTGGTTGCCGCTTGTTTGCAATGTCGCTGTGGTAACTGCCGTGGTCGATTTTTGTGATCCAGTTGAGAATCGTTTCATCTGCCTGATCACGATTCTGACAGATGAGGTCATCAACACCTCTCGACGTGTGCATGACATGACCTTGAATGCCGGCGAGGACTATAGCAAGTCGGGTACAAGTTAATACACATGGCGGCAGAGCACACAAAGACACGACTGGCCAAGCTAGGAAGCTAAACAGGGAAAAGTTGCAAGCCTAAGCAAATATAGCTACTCACGTTCCTCCATCTTGCCGGCCCATGATGGTGCTCCATGAACCTTTTGTGGTTTAAGAATACAGAGAAGCTCTCGTGCATATGCCGCCGCTGCGAGGGCTGCATATTTGTGCCATTGATCATTTTTGTGGGAATCCGAGTAATCGCAAATTCCTCGAATCACTAGGCAGGGAAAGCTGTTCATCAAACCAGCAGCCTCCATCTCAAAGCACAGGACGTTCAGGGCTGGATCCTGGGCGTATTCGTCCCTGTCTTTGGCATTCTTCATGACCGAGTTGGCGGACGCAATAGTGCCATAGTGAACGGTGACGACGCGGCTGCTCGAGCGTGGTGGTCGTTCCACCACCTTACACATCTCACATTTCGAACAGTCCTCTCCGCCCTGGTGAGGGTAGTCGGCACGGTATAGTCGATCGTCAGTCGGGCGTTGGTAGCCGGGCACCTTGTCCATCAGCTTGACATGTTCAGCAATTCTGTCAGGCTTCCTCGAATCGTTGTGAACGCCGCCGCATCTCTGGGAGAACCCCAAGCACCACCTGCGGAGGACAATTAAGCTGCCCACTCTGTTCGAATCGCCCATCCGGCAGGCGCTTCCCAAGATCATATTGCACAACCCCTCCCAGTTTGCCCTTCGGCTGACTAACCACGACATCGCCCAGTCGAATGTGCTTTCCCGCGGTAGGGGCGCCCCCTCCTATGCCAACCATCAACGCAAACCTTAACTTGGGGAAGGAGCGGACCATACCTCTAGCCACACTGGCGGCCGAGTTGGTGCCGTACTGGCCGCCTGGCAGGCACCCCAAGACTACATTATGCTCACTGATACGACCAAACACGTAGCTGTTGTTGTCGTTGACTTCAGCCGTATCTGGGCCGTCGAATTCGGCATCAAGCATTCGAGCCGCAGCATCATATTCTTCCTGCAAGGCACAAATCCAGCCGATGGTATAATCCTCGATGGGCGGGTTTGACATTGCGGATAAGCGTCGACTTTATTGGTACTAGCAGAGTAAAGAACCTGATTATAAAAGTTCTACGTCTCCCGGGGAGAAAAGTAGGCTCGTTGCAATACTAGAGAGCCCAGGTGAAAAGGGCACAAATCCCGGCCGGATTCAGCGACTCGTTTGTGATTAATACCCAACTCCGCCAAAGCACACCTGAAAACAGGGAACTGTGTTTTTAGACGCAGTCTGCCAAATCGGCCAAGGTTGGGCATCAACAATGGAATACGGAGTCCTGCTGCGTGAAGATGGCAGATGTACTACCGCACGACGCTTAGGAGCGGAGCACCTGTTTCAGCAGATGTGGAATACTAGCCGATATTAGAAGCAACGAGGCTGGCCGATCAGAGAGGCGAACAAATCAACGGCCCAAATGTCGTAGATTGCAGGGGGAGGGTGAGGGTGACGCCATGTCAAGTGTCCCGCATGTCGGCTGTCATCAGACTCATCACCACTCACATAACTTCGTCGTTGTGCCCCCTTTCTGATGTGACGCTGCAGGCATTGAGAAAGATGGGAAGCTCTATGCCTTGAACATATTTAGAGACGTGCAGAGCGTGAGATTTTGTAAAACTGAGCTGCATCGGTCCTAAACAGGGCAGGTCGGGACGCCTTCAATTGCAGGGAGAAGCAACCTAATGGCAGCTGTGAAGGCTCAATGAGATGGTCAGTTGGGTATTACACGGTCAATCTGCCGTTAAGTTAACTGCAATATTAGGTAGCCGCAGAGCTGCGCGGGCACCAAGTTCCAAGGTGTATATACGGAGTTGTGCGGAGATATTTTAACCCGGGTATTATGCATCACCGGGGCGGCACGGAACGTCCCGCACCCGCTCCTGCTCCACAGCGACGATCCCCTCCAGATAAAACAATTCATGTTGGCTTTGTAGGGCCTTTGCATTTTAAAACGTCAAGTACCACCCCCCTCTTCTCTCATTCCCATATCAAACTTGGCCTCCGTTTCATCGATTGGTTTAATACCGATCCCCTCTGCTAATATTCAGCACACTAGAAATAGTTGTCGTGCCATACAGTATACCGTACGGCCTACATGGTCTGTTAGGGCTCCTGCGCGGTTACGCGTTCAGTCCGTGTAACCATACGGTCCTTTGTCGGTGAAGCCCCTGTGAAGCCCCTTTGTTGGGCTTCGTTGTTGGGTCCTAACCGTGTAACATCACACAACACAATAATTTCGCCAATAGGACAACATTTGTTGCTTCAAGGTTCACTTGAGTTGAAGTTCATGCCTTTGAGACCACTGGCTATGATCAGACCCAGCTACAAAAGCTAGAAGCCGAGTGCGGCTACGAAAAAGCGTCGGCAGCTTTGAAAGCACGTACCGCATCACGCAGCCTTTATCTACTATCTTCAAAGTCTAATACCGGTACGAAATACGAGTCAAATTCCAGCCATCGGAACATCTGGTAGTAATGCCTTTGCTTCCCATTCATTGTTCGGAAGCATTGTCTTGCACTACAGACAGAAAGTATACCGCCAAAGATACCCGGCAAGGATATAGGCAAGCGTACTGTACTGTACACTGTTGCGTCTTCAAGTAGTTTTCTAGAGTGCTGTGTAATGTGTAATGTGCATGCAAATCGCGGATACATCTTCCTGCAGCCTTCATCAAGGTTTATCAGCACACAGCAGATACTGTCGACTAGCCCCCAAATACATAAAAGTAGCCAAAATGAATGAAATGCCCAGCATCGCGTCTATACAGATAAGTACTGACACACATTGGTGGTGTGAGACGTTGTTGAACCCGGACACCATTCTTATAGCCGCCCATTGCACTCCAACCCTTGCGGTATTCCGAGCCCGTCTAGGATCGCTGGTACATTTTGCCTTGCCTATAGAGCTATGTTTTGTGTTTGGGAGCAAACACACCACGTCAAAGTGACAGCTAACAACATTTAGAACTAGCCCTCTAGTCAGCGTGGTATCTGTCCAAACTCACCCCGATTACAGCCCTTGCAACTCGGACATTGGCACTATTATCTGGAAACTAGCCGCCCATTTGCAGCGAGTTCAACGGCTCGCTATGCCAAGTTACCAGAGCAGCACGACGACTCGGCCGTCGACAAACCCACGGTAACTGTAGCTGGTTGGTACGAATCCGCTACTGAGAAGCCAGTCTTGTCGCACACATTCTTTCGTTTAGTCTAGGGGAAAGCTGAATTAGGAAACACCGACTATACCGAGCTAGTGCGCAAAGCATCCGTTCCGGTTGTAGTCCGCGACGCCTGCGCAAGAGTACTCTCGGACAACGCCGCTGTTCATAGACTAGTGACAAGTGACATTGCTTTGGCAATAGAAAACTGGTCAGATTCACAGTGACCAAATGATCAGATAAGACAGGTGCAAGGCCAGCCCATCAACATTGAAAGTACATCCAGATAGACGGGGCAAATCCAACAAGGCCCAACTCTCTCAGCCCCGTGACCCTTATTATGCGGTGGCTTCCGATATATAGAAGGCAGTATAGGTAACAGCTTCACATCCCATCCGACAGCACACAGAACAACAGCCAGTCCTGCTGCATAAAACAACCAACGCTGGATACCACTCTTCTGCGCTTCCAAAAGACAACAACTAAAGCACCCATTCCTACCCCGTGCTCAAAAACCAATCCCATATACCAATCAAGTCCACATCCAGCCTACGTCCAGCCCACGTAATTCGTAAAAGTCATGACCGCCAGAAACCACCATCAAGCACCACGCATCAACCCAGCCGCAAACGCCTCAACGCTCTCCGTCATCAGATCCAGCACGCCGTCCTCGCCCCAAAAGTGCCCGGCGGAAGCGACTTCGCGAGCGGCAAACATCGACCCCTGCCCTCCCAGCCTAGCCACCCACGCGCGCAGCCTGCCCACCGGCACAAAGACGTCGCGGTCGCCAAAGACGGCGAGCGTCGCATTCTCCACGAGCTTCCTCTCCCCGGCGTCGTCGTCGCGGCGGCGCCCCGCGCGCGGCCACGGCAGCAGCGCCATGGTCGCCAGGTGCGTGACGACCCCCTGCAGCGGCGACACGAGCAGGTACGCCGGGCGCGGGCGCAGCAGGCCCTCGACGGCGGGCAGCGTCTCCCCGGGAGGTTCTTCGCCGCCGACGCGCACCGCCCCGGGGCGTCTGGCCGAGCGCGCGCTGCCCAGGACGAGGTTCTGCTGCTCGGCGAGGTGCTGCGCGCGGAGGCGGACCTGCGCGGCGTGCGAGTCGGCGCGCGGGCGGGCAAACGGCTCCAGGAGCCGGTCCAGCGGCGGCATCTGCGCCGTCACCATGGCGCCGTACGAGTAGCCGCCCATCAGGAGGACGGGACGTTGTGGCCTCGGGGCCTCGTCGGCGAAGGGGTCGAGAAAGTGGGCGTAGTGCAGCGTGAAGCCCACGACGCTCGCGTAGTCGTCTCGCTCTGGCCGCGCCGTCCACGACGTCCGGCCGGCGGAGTGGCCTGCGCCTCTGCTTCAGGAGTCAGCGACCTTCTGGATTCTTGGGGAGGGGTTCTGTCGTTGCCCGTACCTAAAGTTAAAGGTGGCCACGAGATAGCCCGTCCGCAGCAGGGCCGCGGCAACGCTGTCCAGCGTCGGGTCGTCGTAGCACCCGCCCATGGGCGCGTAGGGGTGCGCAACCACGGCGGCGTGTCTCTCCCACGGCGGCGCGCGAGGGTTGGCCGCGGCCAGCGACGCCGGGTGGTAGACGCGACAGTCGAGCACGGTGCCGTCGTGCAGGCTGGGGATGGTGAAGCTCAACGCCGGCTCGGGAAGCATCTTGCGGGGCTTTTTTATCTGTACCCGTGTTGCATTTTGGACCTTTGGATGTCGGACGGCTTCTCCGATGTTGGGTCTGTGTGTGGTTGTGTTTTTGTTGCGGGTTGCCTTTTTTTTTTTTGGAGAGGGGACGAGGAAAGGTGAATCAAGCTCCTGCTTCCGGATAAGCCACCGACTCACAGGTCCAGACTGGCTGCAGAGCGGCCCGGCCCAGCCAGTCTGTGTGATCTTGTCATGGCTGGGCGCCACGAACCAGGACCACGGCTAATTTTGTCACTGCCTGAATTATGGTACCACGCAAACTTTATTCAGTGTCGTTGCGATAAGCACGAGTGCTCCGCACACTCTACATGTGTATAGGTGGTGAGAACCAAGAGGGCGGACAATAATAAGAGCACATTGGCACATGACCGCAGCCGACGCTCAATTACCAGGCGTGAAATGCATCATTATTCGCTAATTTTTATTTTCCCCGTTTCCTTCTCTACTGGCCCTTTTTCTCCCTGGCCTCCTTGGCCTTCTGCTTCCGTTTCCTTATCCAATTCTTGAGCTCATTGACCAGTCCCAGCACCAGCGGCACCCCTACAGGCCCCAACAAAGGCAAGTAAACCGCAATTTTGTGCTCGTCTGGAAAGTACAATTGCCCAACCATGCTCTTCTCGAAAAAGGCCCTCTCCGCCTCCTCCTCGGCAACCCGTGCATGCAACAGCCCTTCTGGTCCACCCAGGTTGGCGCACGCCTGCTCCAGGTGCTGCAACGAGCTGGAAACGCCTTCGGCAACACTGCGAGGAATAGATATCGAAGGCAGGCTGGGCGAGAGCCGCGCCAGAGAGCCCAGAGACGAGGAAGCCCGAAGGAGCAGGTCCATCGTTCGTACCCTGGCAAGAGAGGAGAGCCGCAGCGGGAGAGACCCAGACTGCGGCGTGCCAAGGAGAGTGAGCAGGTGGCCGCCAAACATGAGCAGAGGCTGCTTGAGGGCATTTGCCGAGACATGCTGCTCGGTAGGGGCCAGCGGCAGGAGATATACGGAGCCCCATTGAGGAATCATCCACGACTGTGAGTTTTCGACCTGGGCACTGTCAGATCCAATGGTTTGGTTGCCGACAAAGATGATAAAGTTGACCGTGGGTGCGCCGCCAATGGATGGTGAAAGGGGCCACTCTGCGGCATTGATAAACGACGCCAAGTGCTCCTTGTTGAGGATTTGTGATTGCACGCCGGGCGTGGCATACAGTTGGACCTGCGTATCAATGGTAAAGTTGTGAATGGGTCCCAGAACATCCAGCATTGGCTTCATGTATTCGTTGATGGCTGCATCGATATCCCACGTGTTGGGAGTGGCACCGTCGGTAAACAGAGAAAAGCTCAAGTGGTAGGTAGGAGCATATCGCAGCGACCGGGTTGTGCGCTTCTTCAACGATTCTGCCGCCTCTTGGCCGAGACCGTGTTGTCTCGCGGTAGACGACATGGAAGACGTGGACAGCAGATAGGAGATGATGGATTGCTCCTCGGAAAAGGTAGACTGGAGCTCATTGGCCATGTATGCTGCCAGGGCGGACGAGGCAGAATGTAGAGAGGGGATTGAGTTGGGAGCATAAGTCATGTCGAGCACGGCCGAGTGCTGGCTTAGCTGAGCCGAATTGGCGTCGCCCGGAGTCAGATTGATGGTCAAGGCGGAATCTGCATCTTGTCTGCTCGAGTTGGGAGATTTTCTGTCGCTTTTGGGGCTGAGCTTGAGGCGTAAATGGTGACCGGGGAAATCGTTGAGGTCGTCGAGGGCATGCTGTGTTAAGCGGACGAGATGCTGAGCTTCTTGGTCGGCAATGGAATCGGCAAGAACAGAAATCTGCAGAGGAAACGCAGGACGGCAGGCCTGGAAATATGTCAGAAGCCGCGTCGCATACAAGGAGAAGCTCTGACGAAGTGTCGAGGAGGGCATGCGGATGCAGACGTACCTTGCCGTCAGCCCATTGCAGCATTTTCTCGAGAGGCAAATCTGCGCGGTAAATTGACGTCGTCTTCCACCATATCGGCAATCCCAAAACAAGCACGATGAACCAGAAGGACAGAATGACATGTGTACGGCGTCGGGTGTGGGCGGGTTTCTCCGGAGGAGGCTGCTTGGCGATAGGTCGGGCGGCGGCTTCCTGCGCGGGCACGGACGCGTCTGCTGTCATTTCTGAAGCCATTGTATCCGATCGATCAACGCCCGTCTTGGCTCAACGCAGAGTATGGGTGTTTCGAGGATGTTGGCGACGGTTTGCGAGTAGCGGCAGGGAGGACACTTTGTCCTTGTGCGCAGCAGTGCTCGCGCTGGCCAAGTTGAAACTGTCGCAGGCTGTTCTGCCTCTGTACACTGCCGATTTCCAATGTCCAATGTCGTGTCAGCTCTGGTTCCGGCTGTTGGTCGGTAGAGCCGCCAGCAATTGGCAGTTGGCCATTGACAAAGATTCAACTGCAAATGGCGTCGTGAAATGACACTTGGAGCTACAGCCTTGCACCGGCCCCACTCAAGGTGTCTGGTTTAAGCAGCCGTCAGTCGAGCCTGGCGTGCTTACCTAAGTAGACTACCCTGTACACCAGTTGACATGCTGGTGCAACGCGAGCTCCTTGTGGCAGCCGGCGGGTTGCTTGCGGGCTGTTCCTTCCGTGCAAAGTGCCTCTTATTGCCAGGCTGCAAGGCACCAACCAATCCAGAAGCGCAAAAATGCGAATGTGCAATGTCAAGCGACTGGTGGTACCGGGCACAGAGCATTGAAACTTGTCATCTTCATCACCGCCGCATCCAAACACGTACGTGCTTTGCCCGGGACGACATGTTCACCTAGCTTCAGCAACCATTCGCACTCTCTCTCACCTTACCCCTGGCCCCGTCTGTGGCCCGTCGACCCGCTCCCATTGCTCCACAACTCTTGGTCTTGGTCGAGCACCCTTTCCCATGGACCGAGGCATCTTTTTAGCGCCCCAAGCCACGGACAAGACAAAGACGCCAGCCGGATTTCGGGGTTCCTTGCTCGCCGCAAGCATGTCGCAGATGATTGCATCGAGTCTCGGCGCAAATGGTATTGCCCAGCGAAGCCAAGGCCACAGCACGGCCTAGAGTAGCGCAACAACACGTTGACATCTCGCGGATTCCACCGCAGTCGCATACTCGCGTTCCCGTTCTCTCCTTCAGCCGTTTCGTTTCCTCGCTGCTAGCCATCCGGCATTGGTTACACACGCCGCTTGAGCCGCTTTCCCCGGGGACCCTGACTTGAATATATGAACCAGACTTATATGCAGACGTCAACAACAAGCCAGTGCGCGCGTGGAATATACAAAGCACCCGTCACCACCAGAAACCACAACGGCATCCGAGCCTCTGTTGGCACCAGCGGAGTCTCCATTTCATGCCAATCTTCCGCCCCGGCTTTGTCTTTTGAGCCGCACTGCCCGCCCCCGTCTCTGGCCCAGTCGGTCGACTCACTACGCTTAGCCTCACGACAGTCGTCGCCTCAAACTGCGCATTGGTCACTGCCATCGGGCCCCATTCTCGGAGAATCCTTGCAAGCTGCAACATGATAATGCAGTTTTGAATGCGGAGTAGACTGAGCTAGGAAACCATTTGCTGTAGCCCCACGCTTCAACCACAGACTCAGAGAGCCAACAGCCTCGGCTCAACTTCCGCTCAACATCGTGCCTGTTTCATTGATCCTGCTGTATGACGTCTGCAGAGCGTTTTCTTTTCTAATTACATTATTGATATATCGCGATTCTTGACCTTCCCGTCCATCAGAGAAAATTGCCGGTTACTACGCCTTTTCGCCTTTTAGATTCCCAAGCCAACGTTGCAAAGCACTTTTGCCTCCATAGCCGGTCTTTGTCATTCGTCCACCATGCCACGTTCGTCTCTCCCATCCTACCTACCGGCTCTGATACATCCGCCATATGCTCACTACGTGTTCCAGTTCCTCTTGCTGTGACGATTCCGGCCACAGCCGCAGCATTCGCCTACGTCAACGCCAAAACCTCCCTCTGGTACGACTACCTTCTTTTCAAATCAGCTTTCAAGTCAGCCGGCCGCGTCTTTCTCCGCCAGCACCGTGGCAATCTATCCGTCTTCCACAACCTCGAGGACCGGGCCAAGCACCCTTCCACAGCCAACAAGGACCTCCTCATTTTCGAAGGCCGCCATCACACATATGCCCAAGTTTATGACAAAGCTTTGCGCTATGGAACATGGCTGCGAAACAATTTCGGCATCAAGCCAAAAGATGTCGTGGCCATGAACTTTGAGAACTCGGATACCTTCATCTTCGTTTGGCTCGGACTCTGGAGTATCGGTGCCAAACCAGCCTTTATCAACTACAACCTTACCGGCAAATCGTTGGCACACTGCATCAAAGCATCCAAATCCAAGATTTGTCTTATTGACCCCAGCGTGGCTGCCAATGTGACGGAAGACGTGCGGGCCGACCTCGGCGACGTCAACTTTGTCATATTCACGCCAGAACTTCAAGCCCAGGCGACGGCCACGTCTCCCGTTCGCGTGCCAGACTCGGAATTGGTCGAGGACGACTTGTCCAACTTGGCCATCCTGATCTACACCTCTGGAACGACAGGCTTACCCAAACCCGCCGTGGTGTCGTGGGCAAAGGTCATTGCAGGGGGCACCATAGTGGAAACGCTGCTTGCCCGTGGAGGCAACGACATCATGTATACGGTTAGTCTCCTTGTCAATGATTGACGCGCCGCCACCTTGACACGTACTGACGAGATGCAAAATGCTGTGTCCTGTGTCTAGTCTATGCCGCTCTATCACTCCGCAGCCTCCTTG
Organism: Metarhizium guizhouense ARSEF 977; assembly: GCA_000814955.1. Taxonomy (NCBI): domain Eukaryota; kingdom Fungi; phylum Ascomycota; class Sordariomycetes; order Hypocreales; family Clavicipitaceae; genus Metarhizium; species Metarhizium guizhouense. The sequence continues at coordinate 83,152 of AZNH01000082.1, read as the reverse complement.
CTGTCGTTTTGTTCCACCATGCTCGCCGGCAGCACACAGGCCATCGGCCGCAAATTCTCCACCAAGGTATTCTGGACCGAGGTGCGAGAGTCCAATGCCACCATTATCCAGTATGTTGGCGAGACGCTGCGCTACCTCCTTGCTGCACCACCCCAGTACGATGCCGCCACTGGCGAGTGCCTCGACAAGAAGCACAAGGTCACGGCAGCGTTTGGCAACGGCCTCCGTCCCGACATCTGGAACCAGTTCAAGGACAGGTTCGGGGTGGACACGATCCTCGAGTTTTATGCCGCCACGGAAGGCCCCTTTGGCCTGTGGAATCTCAGCCGCAACGACCACACGGCGGGCGCCATTGGCCGCAGCGGCCTCCTCTACGGCGGCTTGCAGTCGCTGAGCCTGTCGCTCGTGGAGCTGGACTGGGCGACGGATCTGCCTAAGCGAGACGCCGAGACGGGCTTCTGCACCAGGGTCAAGCCCGGCGAGCCCGGCGAGCTCATCTGCAAGCTCGACCCGGAAAACATCTCCCAGCGGTTCCAGGGCTACTACGGCAACGAGGGTGCGACATCGTCCAAAATCATGCGCGGCGTCTTCAAGCCAGGCGATGCATGGTTCCGCACAGGCGACGTTACTCGGTGGGACGCAGACGGCCGCGTGTACTTCATGGACCGTATCGGTGACACCTTCCGCTGGAAGTCTGAAAACGTGTCGACAGTCGAGGTCAGCGAGGCCCTCGGCCGCCACCCCTCGGTCCGCGAGGCCAACGTCTACGGCGTCGAGCTGCCGCACCACGACGGGCGCGCAGGCTGCGTCGCCATCGCCTTCGACAAGGCCCCCGACAAGACGGTCCTCCGCAGCCTCGCCTCCCACGTCCAGTCGACGCTCCCCCGCTACGCGCAGCCCCTGTTCCTCAGGGTCCTCAAGGAGGTCGGCGGCGCGGCCCAGACCACGGGCACCATGAAGCAGCAGAAGCACCTCCTGCGCTTAGCCGGCGTCAAGCCCGGCAACACCAAGACCGACGGCGAGCTGTACTGGCTCAAGGGCGACACCTACGTCCCCTTCCAAGACACCGAATGGCAAGACCTCCAAGCCGGCCGCGTCAAGCTGTGATTTGACTCGCTGGACCGCAATGCATCCATGCCTCCTGCTTACATGATTCATAGAATTGTTGGTCCATCATTTCTTTTTTTTTTCCGCCCTTGTTTATAGCCCTTGTTTCCCTTTTCCATTAGCATGAGCTTCAAATACATACGTGCGTGCGGTGGCAGTGTCTTCGAAAACAAATTATGTCGTTGGACTAGATTTTCGAAATAGACAAGTGTGTTCTTTTGCAATGCATCTAGATAACTTCAAGTTTGAATTGCGCTTCTTTTTTCCTTCCCTTTTCTCGTGGTGAACCAAGACCGGATACAACCACGTCGCCATCCATCTGGCTTATACAAAACCACATGTAGAATTTCATGTCCGGGACGGCAAAGAGTTTGTCCTTGACATGCAAAAGACAATATATACGTAAAGTACGTTCCTAAATAACAACACATCATTTCCCTTCCATCCATTTTTGCTTCATAAATGTTTCCCGACCCAGCTCCATCACATCGTTCAACACACGTCATCAAGTCATTGCTTCTATAATGCTTCGTAGCAGACAGTCTTCTATCCATTAAGCACTCCAAAGGCAGGAGGAGTACGTAACGCCATCGCACAGGCCCAAAATAACCTAGGATCCCGCAATGCCCAGCCCTACGCGTTGTCCGCTTGGACCGTGTTGGGCTGCGCCTCCATACGCGGCGCTTCCGGGAGGAGCCAAGCTTGCCGTGCCGCCGGTGCCTGTCCTCTCGCGCATTCTTCGTCCTTCCATCAAGCCCCTGAGGCCTCGCTTCTGCAGGCCGATGACACTGCTGAGCTCGCCGTTCCAGATGAAGCTGTGGTCACGGTCGCTGCTATCAACCTCCGATCCCCATTCCGAGCCGCTCATGCTCGTCGAGGCGGAAATCTCCCCACTTGACGGGCGACCAGACTTCTGGACGCCTGTGTTGATGCTGAGGCCAGATGTCGCAGCAACCAAATCAACGGCGGATTCGTTGGCAGTCGTGCCGCCCAGGGAGAAATCCGATACCAGAGTCGGCGATCCAACCGGGTCGGAGCTGCTCACAAAGAAGTTGGGGTTGAGAGACCCGTCGATGCCACGCCCACCGCCAGCAGCCATGGCCGTGGCATTGAAGACGGCCGCAGCATTTCGGCTGTCCAACAACCCGTGTAGACGCTCAACTACGGCTTCGAGCAAACCGTCGATGCGGTAAGGTCGTGCGATCTGCAGGAGCGAGCATAAAATCTGGGGAGTACACAGCGGTGAAGAGGGTGGTGGCAACGAGCTCGTATAGAGGAAGTGCAACAAGGCTTGTACAGTCAGATAAGTATGAGGGAGATACAGGCATCGTGGCCTTGTGTTTGGTGGCAGTGATCGGGGGGTTGGAGCGGCGTTTACGGCCGCAGGATTGATATCGTCGCCTTGTCCAGTCGTACCGGCTGCCGCCGCGACGCCTAGAGACCCAGCTACCGTAGTCGCCGTCGAGAGCATGCTGGCACCACTTGAAGAGCCGGGAGGTTGTGTTGCGTCCTTGGAATTAGGTGTTATGGTCAGAGCAGACGCACGGAGAGGGTTACTCGACAATCCTGATCGAAGTGTGACAACATCGCTTCCATCCTGAGTAGCCGTACCTTCTCGCAAAAGCTGGACGAAGTAGGGTCCCCATCTGCGTGACACTATGCGAGAATTGACCGGTATTCTCTCTCCACCAATGCACAAAATGTCCATATCTGCCAGCTCGCGCATCGCCAGGGCCTTCTCTCCCAACTCCTCGCTGGCTCTTGAGTGAAAACGACCGCCGGCCGTGTACCCCGCTTTGCGCGTGAGGCTGAGGTTAGGTCCAGAATACGGACTGCTCGCGGATATGAAACCAGACATCGGACTCGTCTTACGAGGATTGTCGTAGAACCCAAAGGCCTCCAACTCAACCATGCACACGTTTGAGAAGTTGATGCGGCGGTGATTATAGTCATCGACGAGGCTTCGTTTCCGGTTCCCCAAAATGACGAATGTATTGCGTCGATTCCATAAGACACCTCGATTCCAGCTTCCCTGGCTGAATACGCTACCGCCGGCGTCGATACGACTCCACGTTAGTGTTCGTAGATCAAGAGCCCACAGCGCGTACTCTTGCTTCGACGACGTTAGGTACGTCCCGCTCACGACAAAGTAGGTGTCAATTACACCGCCGTTGGGGAATCGTAGGCCTGGGGGTGAGTACGTTCCTGACATGGGCTTCTCCACCAATGTCCCATCAGAAGACCGAATTTGCAGTTCGAGCTTGACATCCAGGAAGTTGTAGTTTGAGTAAATGAGCATAGACGAGCCGGTCTCGCGAGCCTCTGGGCTCATGATGCCAGTCCCGTCTCCTCGCTGCGAGCCATTCGGATACGCCTTGCCAATCTTGGCGGTAACGGAGGGGAGGAGAGGAGCAGCCACGCTGCGATATGCGCCACAGCTCTTCCCCAATGGTTGCGTCGAAGTCCATTTGAGGCTGCGTAGGTTGAAAACGCTGATCTGCTCGATATAATGATTCGCGCCGTCCTGCCCGCCCACAATCACCATTTCCGCACCACCAGATCCGTCGATATTGATACCAATTCGGCCTTCGTTGGGATTCGAAGATGACGGGTTATGTTGCAAAGCGGCTAGCGGAGCTCGACTCGAGGAAAAGGAAGCCGATGAGGGTAGTATACACGCACAATGGGCATATCGACCCTGGGGTGCGTCTTGCGCTGGCAAATATGTCCATTTCCGAGTTTCAACATCGTAGATGTATATGTCAGACATGACGGAAACCTCGGGTTGCTGTTGCTGGTCCGCTGTTGGCGCAGTCTGCGTCGGACTGGAGGCGGGAGACATACCACCGTAGCAGACCATCTTGGTGTCGCCCAGACCACACATGGAATGAAAATATCGAGGCGGGGGTATGTCTCCTCCAGTTTCCAGTCTCGTCCAGTGGCGTGAGATGAGATCCAACTCATAAAGGTCAGCGGTCAAGGGGGCGGGTCGACTTCGAGAGAGAATTCGTCCCCCAAATACATAAAGTTTGTCTCCCAGGATAGTAGTAGTGGCGCCGACAAGTGGAGGAGGTTCCCGGCCTGTGGTGCGATGAACATTACACATTAACCCGGACAAATGTGTCGAGGGCCCCTGGGCAGCCGTTCCAGCCGGCCTTGCTCCCTGGCCAATGGCTGGTGATGGGGTGGCTGAGGCAGGGCCATTACTTCGAGGCGTTAATCCGTCTCTATTGTCTTCGTTGGCATCATGTTTAGAAGAGCTCGCCATACTGCTCATGCTACTACTGATATCCGGGTGGTGTTGATCCTGGGCGGAATGTATTTGGCCCGAGGCCAAGGCCGCTGCACCAGCCGAGTCCATTGTACTTGCACGGGTGTCTATTCGCGACTCAATCCGTGGCAGCTGCGGGTAGTCCCCGGAATCGTCCCTGCCAGCTGACGACGGCGTGGCAGCGTCCGATTCGGGTGGCGTCTGCGGAAGTGGTTTTTCAAGACTGTGTTTGAGACTCGGCTTCCTCGCAGGCTGCGGCGGCCTGGATGTAGGCGACGATGACCTCCGGCCATCCGGCAGAGACTGCTGGTTTATTGAAGACACGTTGGAGGTAATTCGACTTGTCAAGTTGAGAAGAGAACGTTTGCGGGTGAGTCTCCTCGCGGGAGAATTTTGCTGAGCAGCTCGATATACTGCAGAGTTGTCTGGGCTGGCACGGTTAGGTATCGTCGCGTACCGATCGTCTGGCTCGGGCTCGGATGCTGAAGAAAGCTGGCTACTGGCACGAGATAAAGGAGGTCTCTGTGAGAGAGTCAGTCCTGGGATTAGTGCCATGTTGCGATAAAAGCTTTGCTAGGCAACACTCTGCCAGAGCAGCAGAGTGCGCCGAACAAACACGGAGCTATGCTATGCGATATGAGGTTGGGTTTCGAGAAGAAACAAGTATAGTGGAGAGAGTACAAGTAGCCAAGAAGAAGAAGAAAAAGAGGTAGTCGAGTTCAAAACAAAAGAGACGGAACCGCGTGGCTAGCTAGGATCGATGGCAGCTATGGGATGCTTATCGAGCGACAATGGTTTCGGCTGTTGTTGGTTCCGCCACAATGTATGATGCATGAACCGAAATGGTTGGATACTGTTCCGGTACTACCCTCATGTCCTTAACAGAGAGGCACATGGCACGAGAAGGCTGCAGCTGGGATATATGCCAAACCATGCCGTTGGTTGCCTTGACCAAGAGAGATGAACAGGATCAGGCCAGCGTTATTGCGGGCGACAGCAGACCGAGCCCAGCCGTCTTGGCGAGGTCGAGATAGGTAGGACCAGGATGCCGAGCTTGGACTGGGAGTAGAGCAGGCAAGGAAGGCAGCCGGGACGGGACGACAGAAGGCAAGGTTGACGGGAACGAGAGAAGGACGGGAGGATGCTTAAGAAGACAACGACAAGGGTTGTGTATCACGGAAGCCGTTGAGCACAAAATCAGGACGGGGAGCAGGGGAGCATGGCTGATGACGGCAACGGCTTGGCGGATGAGGGCATGGGTCTGCAGAGAGGGAAGAAGCAGAAGAAGAAGTTGGCCGAGCGAAAGCGGCAACAACAAGCAACCAAGGCAAATCAAAAGGTGAGGCAGCGAGGCTGATGCGGATTCCTTGACTGCATCGTGGCCATGGTGGATTCGGGGCCAAACAAGGTCGACAAGGCTATTCGGCAATACAACAAGGAATATGCGCACATACATGCAGTAGCTTGAAGGACTGGATGGAGACAACCAGACTCTAGGGCGATGTGGCGACTCGAGAACAGCGCGAGGCAGAGCAGACGAGTTGACGAGCAGGCGGGCGCTGGGCAAGGGGAAGACGCAGAGAGGAAAAAATGAGCTCGAGGACTCGTCGTAAACGTGGATAATGGTCCGACAGGGCGACCGGGTTCTGATGGCTGGGGGAGGGTTGAGGGGCCTGTCAAATCAGCGAGCGGCTCCGTTTCGACAAAGAAGCAGCTGGTTGAAGCCTGTGCTCCGTGTGCTCGGGTGCGTCTGATCAATTGATGTCGCGGGGAGGGGGTCTGGGGGTTTGTCAGTCGCCCATGATGCGCTCGTGCTCGTGCAGCGGCGGCAGCTGGTGATGCCATCTGTGAGCTGAAGCGGCAAGCCAGCCGACAAGTCCACGATATGAAGGGGAACGCGGTTGCGCCGCCACGCACCAGGTGGGCCAATGGGCAGCGCCAGGCTTGGTCGCCTCGTTTTTCTGTTTCAATGTCGAGCTTGAGGGCCAGATGCACAGACGCCAAGCAACCTGGCAACTGGGACGCTGCAAAAGAGGGAAAGAGGGGGGGGGACCTCGCTTTCTGATGGGGGGCAAGTGCTTGTTTGCGGCCAGGCGGCTCAGGGAAAGAGCGTCCATGTGGGTTTACGTGATGGTACGTACATATGTGCATGTACACGTACTGGTTGCCATGCAAGCATGCAGGCCAACCAGGTGGGTGAATGGAAAAGCGACGGGCACATGCGAGAATTGGGAAGGATTGTCGCCGTGTACCAGCATTTACGAAGCCATGGGAGGAAGAAGGAAGCTTGGAGGTTTCAATCTGACAAAGTGGCTCGACCTTGCATGCACCCAGGTCCTTGGCCAATATTAGAAGGCATGTACCAAGTACTTAGTACACAATGCATTCAATGTTCTCACATGCACAAGGTACATGCTCGCCCAGGTACCTGAACTAGAACTAGCAGTTTCACCGTGCATGAAACTCCAAACGACAACATTGAACGATCCCCAGCAATGCGCGTGAGCACGGCAAAAGTTGCGACCAACAAACCGCCGGCGCACATGTACATATGTACAATTGTACGTGCCCATGCAGCAGAAGATGCGTCATGCCAACGGGATAGCTATTGTACATAAATTGGCTGCAGGGGCAAAGGCGCCGCCGCCGCACCTTCAGCTCGCATGAGCCGGCGTCACGCTGCCCATGCGCATTCTTCTTTTTCTCGCCCTCACAACGCATGTACCATGGATAGAAATCCCCGGGAGGAGGGAGGGGAACCATAAGTCCACGACGGCCAAGTCGAGTCGCAAAACGTGTGGTTCGTCTGATGTAGTACGGGCAAAGGAGCAGAAAAGACTGAACAATGAAAACCACTCCCTCACATCATGTGGCATCATCGACGTCATGGCGTCTACACCATCTGCGGCGCATGTCCAATGCATTGTACATTGGCGGGAAGAAACCAAAAAAAAAAAATAAGGCATATTTACCATGTCGACGCCATAGTATGTATCTAATCCTTCCACCTTGACTGTTGGGCAGCCTACCCAGGTAGCCAGGGTCACCTTGAAAAACCACCCCTTGAACCCGGACAACATCCTCCCTACCTGACACTTGGGAGAGGGCATCCTATTTCGGCAAATGCCAAAGCCGCCAAGGGCCGGTAGTTCTTGGGAAACACAACATCAAGCACGTCACAGCAGGCACCCCGTCCAGTTTCGGCCAGGCGATCAAGAAGACTTGGTAACCATTCAACGCTTACTACCTAGAGTTTTCTAGCCTTCCGTCTCGTAGATGACTTCCTCCTCATTATTTCGCGACCACGACGCCGACAAAGGCTGGATTTACTTTTCAGGCACACGTTTTTGCTCATGAAACGGCTGTGTCTGGGTATACTTGCAACCAACAGCTTGCGATAAAAATCTGACTCAGACTTGATTTTTGCTTTTCATTATTTTTCTTGTTTCGGCCCTCACACTTTTTTTGCCTATCTGTTCCAAAAAGTACAGCACGCATCCCCGCCTCACCCCCGTTGACGGATTTAAGCCTTGGGGAGAGCAGTGTATCGGAGGTAGGGCTTGATGATGCGGAGGTTGGGGAACAGCTCCTTGGCCTCGGGGTCCTTGACGCTGTTGGCGACAATGACGTCCTGGCCGGGCTGCCAGTCGATGGGGGTGGCGATCTTGTGCTTGTCGCCAGCCTGGAGGGAGTCGACGATGCGCAGCACCTCGGCGGCGTTGCGGCCGGTGGAGGCAGGGTAGGAGAGGATGGTGCGGATGGTCTTCTTGGGGTCAATGAAAAAGACGGATCGGATGGTCAGGGGGAGGGAGTTTCTATCGATGTTGGTGGGGTCCTGGTAGTCGATCCTAGAGAAAGAGTTAGTCCTTGATGGGTGGTCATGGTTGGTCATGGTGGACGACGACGGCCCGCAACTTACATGTCGTACAGGTTGGACACGACACGGTCAGGGTCGGCAAGGATGGGGAACTTGACGTTTCCGCCCGTGACCTCTGCAATGTCCTTGATCCAGGTGGCGTGGCTGTCGGTGGTGTCGGCCGACAGACCGAGCAGCTTGACGCCGCGCTTGGTGAAGTCGGGCTCGAGCTTGGCAAAGGCGCCGAGCTCCGTGGTGCACACGGGCGTGAAGTCCTGCGGGTGCGAGAAGAGGATGGCCCAGCTGCCCTCGATGTACTTGTGGAATTCAATCTTGCCGACGTTGCTGTCGGCAGTGAAGTCGGGCGCCTTGGAGCCGAGACGGAGCGTGGTGGTGTTGGCGGCCATGGCGAACGTGTGTGTGTGATGAGGTTGCTACGTGCAAAGGGAAAAAAGGCAAATGATGGAGCGAAGCAGGAAACAAGATCGAGAGTCTCGATTTCCGTGTGGGACAAGGCCGGCAACACACCCTTATATACCCGGATTTACAGCTTTGTTGCGGCGATGGCGTGCCTCACTTGGCCCGTCTCGCCGTCTTGCTTTGCACGAAAATGATCGCGCCAGCCTGCCCCCAGCCACGGCTGCGTCCAGCTCGTCGGTACATCGCAAGCACACCTGAATTTTGCGACGCCAATGAAATGCAAAGCTCCAGCAGCCCGTACGCCACAGCTCGAATGCCGAGAGGAATTGAGGCCAGATGTTTCTGCTGCCCCTCCACACTTGTCAAATGTCGACGGTTCAGTGTTGCTTTCCCCTCCTCGTCTCCGCCGCCCCAGGCAAAGCTGCCCCTCATTGCCCCTCATCCTCATGGTGTTTTTGCTAACAAATATCCTTTTGCTCGTGAACTAGCATGTTTAAACTCTATGCCATGCTATTATCTTTTTCTTCTTCTTTTTTTCACATTGCGCACTTGAATTCCCCTTCAGCACTCATCGCCCACGACACATGTCGCATCTCATCAGCTCCCCCAATGTCTCCTTTTATCACGCCATGCACCTCCTACACACTTGCCGTGGCCGGCCCAACGCCAAAACCATCGATTGCGTGCTGTCCCCCAACCCCCATTGGCCCAGCGGTCTCGATTCTGCCATCCCAGCCTCGCTGACGCAATGGGCCAAGGCATCCAGCCCCTTGTCCCAAAGGGGCCAGACGGCTGGTGACAAGTGAGCCGGCTCGTCGGCGGCGTGGTGGTTCGGGGAAGCACGCCATTGCTGATCCGACCTCCCGCGAGTGCCGCTACGTTTGAATTTGGAATGTCATTGCTATTTTGTTGATGAGACCAGGCCCTAGACTGCATTTGCTGCTGCTGCTGCACTTTGTACCTTGGCTGTCTTGTAGTGGTCGTGGTCCTTTTGCTGCGTGTCCACGCATGCCGAGTTTACTTGAACAAAAGGTACTCCGTAAGCCAGCAGGTATCCCGATGGTCCGCGTCTAGATCCGATAAATAGGCACAAAGGCTGCCACGTTGAGCCCACAGTCTATTTACCACCTAGAGTTACCTAGAGTTATCTAGTGTGATGGTCGGGGTACAGGGTAGTGAAAGCGCAGAGCATCCACGATGGACTGTATGCAATCTGTAGGTGAGATGAAAATGAACTTGTCAATTTTTTCAATCCATTTCTAGTGCAAGCACTGCAGGGTACGGCCTAATGGAATCCACACCGTGTGTCGGTCGGACAAACTGGACCGCGACAACTTGATACTCCGTAATACAGGCATCTCGTAGTTAATGCGTAGAAGCAGCGGGTTGATGATTTGAAATTAAAACATAACAGATAGCACACGGCCATTTTATTAACACAGTGCCTTGAAATACTAAAAATGAGTCTAGCAAACGCTAATATTAGTACCTAAATGCTATTTTTTTTTGTTCGGTCTTCCATCAAGTACTCGTAAAGGCACCACTTCACCAGGTTGATAAATAGTATCCAAACATAAGTGAGACGCAAAAAAAAAGAAAGCCCAATTGTCTGGAAGCGACCACGCCAGGAGTCGAACCTGGAATCTCTAGAGAAGTCGGACAGATAACCGAAATCTAGCGCCTTAGCCATTAGGCCACGCGGCCGAAGTATATCCGCTGTGGAACTAATTCCCCCCAAGAACGTTAGAACGGTTACAGCAGCGGATACCGCGCTTCGACACCGTTGTACATACTCCGTAGATTTGCACTCTCATGACGTGGTCCTGCATGACGCCAATGGTTTGTATTTCATGCTCAACTCCGCTATGCCCATGCTCACGCTGGAAATCATGCTATGCCGCGTTTGCCTGCGTCTAAATATCCCCCAAAAATAAAAACACAAAATAGTATACCATCAAAGAAACAAAAGAAATCAAAAACCACAGGTAGCCTATCGTCGCCCCTTCTTGGAGCCACTTCGCACAGAGACATCGTACGGATCCGGATCGCTCTCCTCAGTGGCCTGCTCCGCATCGGCATCGGCATCGCTCGAACGATCCAGCTCGCTCGTTTCGACGTCGTCCGTCGGCGAGGCTGCTTCTCCCCGCGACAAGCCAATGACGCGTTCAGACCACATGGCGGGCGATTCCGGGAATCTGCCCTTGCCGGCTGACTTGCGCATGGGCCTCGCAAAGTTAAACTCGGCAACGGCATGATCATCGAGGTTTGCAGGCGCCTTGTGCTGGGGCATGCTGATTTGACTTTTGCTGGACCTCTTGAGACGCGGTTTGCGGTGGGCCCCCTGTGCCCGCGACAACAGCTCATGGCGTTCCTCGGCTGCCGTGTCGTCATCCGTGACGCCGATATCCAGGGCGGCCCGGAAGCCGGGCATGGTTTGGACGCTGCTCCCCGATCGGCGGCGTCGGCGCGACGGCGGCGGCTGGGGTGTGCCGTCGCCCGCCGCGGATTGTCCGGCAACCGGCGTGGGCGACTGCGAGGCAATCGTGGGCATCATGTTGATTTGCATCTGGCCCATCTCCGACGTCAGCTCCCGCAGATTCCGCTGGCTCTCGGAGAAGACGACGCGGGCGCGGAGGTGGTGCACGGCACGGTCTAGACAGAGTTCAATGGCGCAGCGGTCTCGGATGCGACTCAGCCGCGGCCAGGTCGCGCTTTCGCCAAGGGCGCAAGAGCGCAGCATAAAGTCGACGGTGGGGTTGCTCAGGAGCTTTGGTAGATCGTGCATGGCAATCTCTGGCAGGATGGTGATGTCGCCAGAGTACTTTTGGCTCAGGATGGTCCGGCACTTGGTCATCAGGTTGGGGAAGATGCCCAGCTCAGCCATGAACTGAAGCCGGTGCAGAGCTTCGTCCCTCGCCAACGTGGTGACGGCATAGGTCCAGTCAGCGTCGTTGGAGCGCGAGCCACTCGAGGCCGGGGCCGTCGGCCTGTTATCTTGGGGAAGAACATTGTCCTTGGACAAGAAGGGAACCACGTGCGGATTGACCTGACAGACAATGAAATGGTTCACGTTGAACATCTCGGCCAAGCGGGTCATGGGCAGGTCATTGTCCACGGAGCCGTCAATGAAGCGGTGAGGCGTCGGCGTCCACGGGTGGTGCTCGCCGGTGACGGGGTCCTTGACCAGCAACGGAGACGACGTGTATACCAGCGGGAGCGAACAGGACGCGGCAACCGCGGACCAAATCATGACGTTGGGTGCTGTGACGTAGTTGAGCAGTCGTGGCAGTTCGTAAATGGACGCCGTGGACACGCAAATGTTGAGGATGCGGCGCGTGCGATTGTAGGCTTCTTGAAACGTCATGTCCCCCAGCAAGCCGCGCAGGACCCGAGTGAGATTCTCAATGTTGGACCAGCTGCCTTCTGTCAAGAGACGTCGCATGTGACCCAGCATACCGACGTTGCTGTCCTCTGCTTCGAAAACAGCCAAGTCACCGTAGGGAAAGTCTCGTATCAGGTCGGGAATCTCCTCGTCCGTTTTGGTGCACATGACGGCGCACACAATGCTCCCTGCGCTGGCACCGGATATAATGCGCGGCAGCAACTGCTGTTCAAACAATGCCTTGAGCACGCCAATGTGTGTCATGCCAAACGTGCCTCCGCCGGAAAGCAGCAGGGCACTGCGACCGAAGCTCTGGCGAGAGAACAACATGCCGTCTAGCAAATCTTTGTTGTGGATGGTGTGGTGGTCCAAGGCGCTCTGGGCGACAATGGCGTCAATCGTCTCGATGGCCGACTCGACGTAGCGCTCTATCAGCTTCTTGGTGCCCGCGTGGGAATGGCGGTACAGGTCGACACTGCCCATACCTCCGAGGTCTCGACTCAACTCGGTGCGAATGAGGTGCATCATGGAGCGGATATCGCGGCTGAGACGAGCGTCGTCGAGCGCACGCAGACGCTCTTGAATGAGGAGAAAATCATATTCGTCAGACACCGTCTCCTTCTTCCACTTGTCGTTGCCTTCGAGTATATCTAGCTGCTCGGCGGCTTCTTTCCACTGCGTGTATGTCTCGGCCTGCAATTCGAGGGTTAGACGAGTAAGGCTAGTGGCGGCAATGACAGAAATAAAACATACTGATTTCATGTGAGCAGCAAGGCAGTCCTTTGTTTCCTCCCGTAACCGAAGGCGCTCGCGCTCCTCCACGGTCAGGCCATCCTTCCAGGAAAGGAGTGCATTGTTGGCGTCTCGAAGGGTTCTTGATACGACCTTCCGAAGCCCTCCACGCCCCCCGGTGCCTTTGTGAGATGAAGGCTGTTCTAATTTTGCCTCGCTTCGGGGTACAACTTGGGCGCCTGGAGGAGCATGGAGGCCAGAGGCGCGGTGTGCTTGCACGAGAAGATCAGCCATTGCAAGCGTTTCTCGTCGGCGATGTGAATTTTGCGCAGGGTTGGTTCAATCCATGATATGGTGTGGAGGAGAGGTTATGGTAGACGTCTCGATGGCTTCGAAGCCCAGTGAGAGGACCATGGGATCTTCAATCCGGGGTTGGGCTCGACGCAGGTGGAGTCGTGGGGAGAATCGAGATGATGTTTTGTCAGGTACGTTACCCCGTATGGACGACAGGTGAAGAAGCGGCAGAGCCGGCAGGGGGGTTTGATGCAGCAGATGCCAGGATGGAGGAGAATGGACAAGCTGCGGAAACGAGACGCATGTGAGCAGCGCTGAGCGAGTCGCGCGCCGGTGACGCAGGCCAGAGTCGTCTGGTGACCCGGGCGTCGGCACCAAAACGGCAAGGCTCAGTTTCCTTGTTGGACCGATTGATGACGACGGAGATCCGGAGGGCAGCACAGCGTTGCAACGAGCACGCAAAGAATGACTAAGCCATCATCAGAGTATGGGGAAACGTCCTTTTCCTTGCACATCGCGAGTCCAGGCGTGCATCGATGGATGCTGCCCCGCGCTGACTCGCTTGCAGGCATTCCAGACAGTGCATAATCCACGAGCTGGTTGGCTGCCGCAGCCGCCATTCTGACCACCTCCCAACGCCATCGTCCTCCACAGCAGATCATCCAGCCACGTCGTTGCCATCGAGGATTTCACCACCAAGTCCTCTTTACCTTTTTTTTTATTTTTTATTTTTTATTTATTTTTTTAAAGACAACGTCACAGTCAATCCAGAGATGTCTATTGCCATATTTGTGGAGAGCAAACACGTGCCACTATGACCAAATGACCACGGATCAATACCATTAAACAAAGCCCAACAGAAAGTGCTCTATTAAACCTCGCTCCTTTCATGAGAGTTCCGGATGCTGCGCCACCACAAACACTACACGTAGCCTCATGTGGCTTAAACTTGACTTATTATTAGTCTCTTGACCTCAAATTACTCTTATTGGCTTGAATTTTAATGCTGGCACGCATCTTGTGCATCATCGTGATCCTGCCTTTTTGGTGTTGAGGGTTGTAGGCACATGCCACCCACCATTCAATGCATTGTGAAACAGCGCGGCAGGCAAAAGTATCGCCCATTGGCCAAGGCAAACCACCACAAGGATTCTCGATATCGCATGTCTGGTGGAACAGGTACTGCGCACGCGTGAGGTTGTGATTGAGCTTGCGCACTCACGAGGGCCAAATTGGGCATATGGTGTATAGACATGTCCGATTCATTTCCCAGCATCGGGGTAGGCGCAATCACTCCGTAAGTGTTGCAGCAATTCACTTTTTGCAGATAGTTGGAGAGGACAAGGCACCTACACAACTAGACTGGTACCTACGCGCTGCTGTTGTCTTGAATACAACCAGGCAATCCCCATCCTTTAGTGTTCCTTCAAGTGGTTCCTTTGAGATAAGGATATCGGGGAGGACTGGAAGTGGACCAAAGAAACTCTGACTTCATCTTCTCTCGTGATCTCAACCTCTCTATTCAGGACTCTAGGCGTCTAATTAAGCAATGCTATAAGTGTCTTTTTACAATTTCTAGAGACTCCATGTGTACCCAACGCTCTATATATAGACCTCAGACAAGGGGTGGCTTGACATTGTGGCTCCTGGACTATTGAACCTCGGATTGTGCCTGAATTTGGGAGTCGGGTCGTGTATTGTAGAGGGACCTTGAAGAAAAAAAGAGCAAACCATGGTACAGATGTCGGGAAGCCACATTGTGAACCCTCTCAAGACTGAGATTGGTAGTTTTAAAAATAAATAGTGTATAAATGGCAGCCAATTATATAAAAACACTGTGAATGTATTAGCGAGAGAAAAAGGTAACTATCTAACAAGTTATTGAGAATGATTTAACTTGTATAGGAATAATAGCTAAGGATTTACCAGGTATCACAATTAGGCATAATCTCTAATCGTGTATCTTATACTTGAATCTCATCTGAAAAGTGTTTATTTAAAAGCGCTTTACGTAGCGTGCTAAAAACATACCAGAGCGTATTGGGTTTAAGAATTGCCCTAACAGAGAAGAGCACTATTATGACTTTGACACTTGAATTGGGACTTTTAAGATTTGATAGAGCAGAGTGAATTGATTGATATAGTACTCCGCATTCGAGTACTCCCAAAAATAGCCAAAGAGAAACAAATGTCGGTCATGCCCCATGCCCTCCACCCCTTTCCTTTACCAAATCATCCTTCTGCAAGAGTCCCCAAGCAATGACAGTATCCGAATTGATCGCCCATATCCTCCGCTGCCAAATGAATTTCCTCCAAGAGTATCGAGTAATAACAGGATCCGACTTGATTGCCCGTATCCTCCACGTCTGTCCTTTGCCAAATCATCTTCCTCCAAGCGTCTCAAGCAGTGACGGTATCCGAATTGATCTCGCATGTCCTCCGCGTCGGTCCTTTGCCGAATCATCCTTCTTCAAGAGTACCAAAGCAATAATGATTTGCGACTCGAATCCATGATTGCAGGCATCTTGAAACCAAAACAACAGCCGTCTCGGGTAATAACCCACGGCAATCTCATAAACCACACCCAAGTATCCCTGCCGAATCACCAGGACCCCCAAAGGCACTAGTCGTCATCACTCTCGGGTGCCTCCTTGGCGGTTATTAAAAGTTCGTTGAGTTTTTCCCTTCGTTTGAACATTTCATCAAGTTCTTTATCCCATTGATCGCACACATCTTGAGCCATTTCTTCGGCATAGATAATTCGCGGTATTCTCCAATCGTAGTCTTCCAATAGCCCATCGTATTTTATTATTAGACCCTCGAGTTCATTTATTTTTGCAAGGTATTTTATCCACTCTGTGTGATTTGGCCACTGTCCGCCATTTGCTGCGCAAAGCTCAATTGCTTTGTTCTGCACACTTTCTTTGTTTCGCAACTCTTTTTGGAGAGAGTCATGTGCAATACCACGCTCCTTTTCGCAGCGTGCCCGATCAACCTTTATCCGTAATTTGTAGAGAACTGCCCCCGTTCTTTTTGGCCTAGCGATCATGATATCCTCCTGTATATCTTCCCTCTCCTGGTTTAGTTCGCGGGCTGTTTTGTCTTCATCTCTTTGTGCCATGGCGGACCAAAATTGCCAGAAGGTGTTTCAAGTATCAAAAGGATATGCTCGGCCTTAAGACTCGTAGTTTGAGTCTTGTTTGTGATATTCCGGAAATTTCTGAAGTTCCGAGGTGTGTATGGTGCGAATGTTTGAGGCACGAGCCTGGTGTTGGACGAGGGCTTGATGTTTTCTTTCCCCAGAATGCCTGAAGTTTCGAGATAGGTTTTTGGTGCAAGTGTTTGAAGTGACGGCTTGGTGTTGGACGAGCTTTGACGTTTATCCAAGTTTCTGAAGTTCTGAGCCGCGTGTATGGCGTAAGATGCGTGAGGGAATAGCTTGATGTTGGACGAGCCTTTAAAGTGTCTGGAGTTTTGAGGCGTGTATACGGTGTAAGACGCGTGAGGTAGTAGCTCAGTCTTGGAGGAGATGGTTGCCCGTGAGGAATATCTAGGAGAGGCATCCTCGGGGGAGAAGGGCGCCTTATATAGACCAAATCCATGGAGTTGTTCAGTTTGAGCTTCTGTGAACAGCTCTGATGCCAAGCTGTGTTGGATGCTGGCTCTGTACTATTAGGTGTGTTCCAAATACTTGCGATCGATGTGGAGGAGCTTACTGCCGCAGGAAATATTCGCAAGCATATGCAAAGATGTTGAGATGTGACCAATGCCGGTGATGGTCTACAGAGTATGAGCTTTTTCAGACGTTGACCAGAGGATTGGCTCGTAAGCCTGTCTCGGTATGAAATGATGCTCATCGCATTATGTGTCGCACGCAGTGGATGGATGCTAGAAACCCTCCAATGGAATCATGGATAACCAGAAGGGCTATTTTGGTCGCGGCAAGCAGGATGCCGGCACAGAAGAGCATATCTAGAACGCGACCAGAACAGATGGCGATCAAGCGCCTGTTGGCAATCTCGATGCCCACCCAATCAAACTTGTGCTACAATAAGCCGAATAGGAACGGGGTCTAGAACTGGAAAGCAATTTAGAGGTGCAGCGATGAGCCGGAGCATTTGCGCGAGCCACCACTCCAAGTTGCACGACAGGATGCACACCTTACAGTACATGATGTTGACGTTGCGTTACCAGCGCTGCATGGCGTCATATTCAACAGAAGGTGGCCAGTCTGAAGACGGCCCGTACATATGGAACTTGCTTGAACACTGATAACACAACGTGTCCGGCTGCGCAGGCCGAGTCTGCCTGCTTCATACAGTGCAGCTGCTGCATGCAGCGGACCGGTCAGAATAACCTGCTCTGAAATGAGTAGCGAGGAGTCATTTGTATTCATTACACAAGGCATGAAATTTCTGTCCGACCTCAGGTACGGTTGCGGCTCTCCAACGTGCCGGTATGCTTGGGAGACAGAATGACAGGTCCGAGAACCCACGCATTCGAATGATACCAGACACAATGCGTTTCATGCATTGTTCATGTGGTGTACAGCAAGCTCCTTTGGAAAGCTCTGATGCTGAGGCAGACATAATCCTGCTTGCACATTTGCACAAATTATGTTTTTGCTTGCTAGTTATACAACGCTTAATTTAAGCTTGTGCTGCCAAACAGGCCTAGGATCAAGGCCAATTTAATAAGTTAAATATTACATCCATTCTCACAGATTTGACACCGCAGCTGGAACGCGGACAATGCCAGTGAATTCAGGGTTGCCACACGGTTGTGTGAGAACAAAGGGCGCTGGGCCAACAACGGTCACAGAACAACAAAGAAGGTATCACCAGATCCGGGCCGGGGCCTTGGGCCAGGGCTGTCCCAGGCTTTCAAAGTTTTTAATTTCCCGCATTTATAGAGACCTCGGGTCCCCTCGCGGCCTCTGGGGAAACCAAGGACTTTTGATAGCTAAAAGTTGATGACTAAAGATTGAGCATTATCAATATATCATACCTAGACTTGGCTCTTTAAACCAAGCGGACGGTATTCATGCTGTGCTGCGAGACACCCAACGGTACTACCAACTACCTCCGAATGCTCATTCCTACATGTTACACGGTTGGGACTCAACAAAATCCCGACATTGTTACACGAAGCGATCACGGACCAGCTGGAAGCCTCGGGCATCTCTGTTTATTTCATGTACATAATCTATTCCTTTCCCTCCTTTCTTTCAGAGGCAGCCAAGAACCTTTTGACACCACACGAGATTATCTTTGAATTGAGTTGTTACCACTTCAAGCCCTGGAACCTAGCCCTTGTCACACTCAATCCTCACAATACCGAGTCACCAAAGAGAATTACTCACTGACTGCATCTCTGAGAATTTTGGCCTAATAGGTCTTAGCATCTTGCCGTCGTATTTCGTGTATGCTGTCCAGTTCACGTTGCTGAGGCAGGCCGGATGACTCACTCTCGTGTTGCGCTCCCCCGTCAGACCAACTACCATCATGGCAACATGTCGTACTCTGCATCCTCGAGGGTATGGAAATATCGACTACAAAAGTCAACTGGCTACAGAAATTCAACTCCTCCCACCGCGAATCCTACACCCCCAGTCTCTGCGTGTCCGAGTTTACATCCGCCTATCCATCAATCGTCATGGATAACCAGCCAGACATGATACCACGGCCGCAAACACCACCTCATCAACCCAACGCAGGTGTGACCATGTCGCGCGAGGAAATGGAAGCCATTGTGCACTCTACATTTCCTCAATCCAAGCTGACCAATGTCTCGGCCGTCTCGACAAGCGACTCATTCAACAACCGCATCTACTTCCTCAGTGTACAGCAGGCGGACAACACAACAGACGAGGTCGTCTTGAAGCTCAACGGCCGATATTTCGGGCCAGCCAAAGTCCAAAACGAGGTCGCCTGTCTGCAGCAAGTGGAAAAACACTGTCCCCAAACCCCGTCTCCCCGCGTCCTCGCCTGGTCCGAGGACGGCCAAGCGGCCACATTCACAACCCCCTACACAACAAGTCAGATCGACGACATAAGACCAGCGCGGCAAAGTCACACCCACAACCACGGCGGATGGATAATGACAACAAAGGTGCCCGGCGTCGCCGTGCCCGTAGCCGATTTGGACAACCACTCGTGCCGACACCTGGGCCGGCAAATGGCCGACATGGTCGCCGACTGGCGACACAAGATTCCCGCCCAGTCGCGCTGCGGCAACCTCAAACTTTGCCGCGACGGTAAAGACAGCCCCATCATCCAGGGCATCGTCATGGACGGCCTCGAGCCGCCGGAGCCGCTGCCCACAGTAAACGCATACCAAAGGGCCCGGCTGGCACACAAGATGAGAGAGCTCGCCACGACGGACACGTACGCTCCCAACAGGCACCTCCTGCCGCTTCTGCAAGACTTCATCGACAACCACCTCCCGAATATGACGCTGGTGCCGCCGGAGACGCAGCCCCCCGTCTTTGTCTTTACGCACTACGACCTGGCGCCGCGCAATGTCCTTGTGTCGGGCTGGCCGCCGCACATCACGGGCATTGTCGACTTTGAATTCGCGGGCTTCTTTCACCCGATGGAGGAGTTTGTAAACGACTGCATCGGCGGCAGGGCCGACTGGCCGGCGTCGTTGTACGCGGCGTACCAGGAGCGGCTGGAGGAGCGGGGGGTCGCGACGCCAGCCGGGTCCGTGGACCGGGAGGTCTGGAACAGAAACTATTGGTTGGAGATGGTGGTGAGTTACGTGGCTCCGTGGTGGCAGCCGGGGGAATATACGGGTCAAGGGCTGCGGGATGAGTTGAGGGGGGCCGAGGCCGTTGTGGTGGATGCCTTGGAGAAGGTGTTGAGGAGGCCGGGAGAGCAGATGCCTGTTCCGGCGTACGGGGACGGGGCTGGGGACTTGGGCGTTGAGCGTTGATGAAGATTGATGGATTCGTGGTTGTGCGTGGGATAGAGTCGTATAAGGGTATATGCTATACATTATATTTACACTGTTAGGTACTTTTCAATGACGATCTCAAATTCTATTAAGTAGGTAGTCACTTCAATTGACTATTGAAAAGAAGAAGAAGAAGAAGAAAAAGGTAATAAAAGTGTAGTTATAAAGTAAAAAAAGGGCGAAAAAGGAAAGCAAATAAAAGAAACGCGACAGCAAAGGGTTAAAATGGAATGTGGGACGACACGAGAGCATTCAGCATCACGACGCCACAAAAAAGACGAGCTTATCAGATTCATTCCAGGATCGGCTGTGACTGTACAAACCAATTCATCCATTCCGCCATGCACGCCGCAACGCCAATCATGCCCCTTCGCCCTTCACTCACCAACACGTCACGAAGTGCAGCGAAACGCCGAAATCCGCTCGACCCAAGCGTCAGGCAGCTTATAGCTTTCCCCCCAGCGCGGCTTTCTCCATTGTAAGCATCCTATCCAGCGTCAGTGGCGTCTTTTCTCGGCGGATTTTGCAACATACTGGTCCTGGCAGTTTGGTTTGCTAAAAAGAGCGTCAGTTCCTCATGTCTTGACACCAACACCCACAAAAGAGGCACGTACTCGAACACGAAGCAGGTTTGGCCCCAAGTCCCTCCCATTCTATCAATTTTATGCTCAAAGTCCGCCGGAACGTTGGCTACATCGCAAGTCAGCTATATTCCTCGACACACCGACAGAGTTACATGCTGCAGGATCCCACTACGCAATGTTAGCACACCTTCTCAACTCTGCAGGGATAGATAGTAGATGGGACTTGCTTTTCCCCTCGACAACAATGCACCCGCCACCGCTTCGCTTCCTACAGCTAAACAGTCCCCAGGAGCCCCTGTCGTCGTCTTTGTAGCACAACTCCCCATCAAACGACTTGGCAAAAAAGGAATACGCGTCAGCGCGGTTGAGATTGGTCTCGGCGGAATTCCCAGCGAGGCAGTAGTAATTGTAGTCGTTGCCAGTGGCGCGCCGCACCTGCGCCAGGCGCGTGGCCTCGTGGACGAGCACGGCGCCGCGGTCGACCGAGTGGCACGCCACCTGCTCCGTGGGAATAAAGCACCAAAAGGGGTCGCAGAGCAAAATCCGGTTCTGGTCGGGGTACGTGACGGCCATGGTGTTGAGGGTGCACTCGGCGTGGACGTCGCGAAAGGTCCGTGTCACGGCGTCCCCGCGTCGGCCGGTCGGAGCGCTTAAAGAACTCGTCCATGCGGTCGGCGGGCCCGTGGTCGGCGCGGGTTTCGGCCCGGTAGGCCAGCAGCCGCATGGACCATCCCGGCGTAGGATGGCGCGGGCTACATGGATGGATCCGAAATCGAGTCCCAAGTTTATTCCCTTTGTGATTGTGCGTCTTTCCATTTCATTTCAGACGGTCCCTGAGAAGACCAGCCGCTTCCGGCTGCCACTGGAGGTTGGCCAAGACTCAGGAGCGAGTGTGGTGCCGCTGCTCACCGCTACACTTGGATGAGCTTTGGTCTTGAAGCATCTTGACTTGGGTGAAGCGGGTTGTGAGCAGTCTCAGGTTGCCCGGTGTAGACAAAGGGTTGTTCGCGTCGGTGCCATATTGGAGGACCCTGCGTGCCAGCCGTGCTGCGACGACCTGGCCCGAGCTGGCTGCGGGCGCACCGCAACGGGAAATGTAATTTCAACGTTGGACAAGATGGGGAATCGATTGTTGGTCATGTTCGATTTAGATCCTGTTGAAGCTGTGGCCGCGCTGCGTCCCCTGCGTATGTTACTGCTCATCGAACACTCTGGGACGTGCGGTAGTGGGACGAAATAGTGTGCTATATCATCATAGGTGGGTAGTTATATCTTGTCAACATAACTTGCATGATTTGGACACTTGGAGCTGGGCGCACGAGGACTGGAAATGGCGGTTGGTGAGAGGGAATTTGTCACGTCTGCCATTTTTTGGTAAGTAGATGAAATTACGTCTTGATAATCAATTTTATTCAACACAATGGATAAAGCTTACTTCATTCAAGAGTTGCAGGGTAAGACGGCTCTGTTCGGTTGCCCAACAAACCAATCGCCTTGCCATCACAGTTGAGTATTGACCCTTTAATGGGTCATGTCAAGTAAAATGATGAAAAAAAAAAAAAAATACAACGCACCTGGCAAGCATAAATGCAGACCTCGGCGCTGGCTCGTATTTCCGACACTCTACTTGGAGATGACCAACTTGATGGATAAGACTGGTGTTGATTTCCATGGACTTTGGCTTACACGCGTCGGTGAGGCTCCCAAGTCGGCAATATGAGCAAGACGTCTTTGCTATTGCCAACTCCTGATTTGTCGAAAACAAGTGTCAGTGGCGACTATGGTAAATGGCCATCCGCAAAGGTGCTCGAACGAGGCTAGTTGACAAGCCTGCGCCTCAAAGCCGGGCGCATTGGCTCATCTGCCCTCATCGTGACGTCACACCGGGTGCAATTCCCGCGGCATTATTTCCAGGCCAATCCTAGCCGGGCAACCAGGGAGCCGCGCCAACAGCCGAACAAATGCTGGCCACTCGCGCCAAAAGGGGGTACGCCGTCGGAGACACAAGTCACACAACGGATGGCACAAGTGCCGGCGTCTTCCGGCGTCGGATCCGGTTTGCCGATCGTCGGCCCGGCTTCGCCCAGTCCATCGGCCATATAAATAGGCGGGCGACGCGCCTCGACCACTCCTGCGCGAGCGGTCCAAAGCACAAGCTCATTCCGCACCTTTTCACGGCCCGGCCATGTCGGACAAGGAGAAGCACGACCCGGAGCCGCCGCCGCCGACCGCCGACGAGGCCCCCCGCGGCGCCAACAACGACGACGTCGACTCGGCGGCCGACAGCGGCGACGACGATGAAGCCAAGTCGGAAGACCTCGACGGCCACCGGCCCGCGCTGCGCGAAATCCGCTCCAACACGTCGCGCGCGAGCTCTCGCCGGCGGCGCGCCGAGTCGGGCGCCACGGCGACGGGCAGCCTCGCCCGCCGCGACACGGTGCTCTCTCGGATACGCTCGCGGCCGGTGCCAAACTTTACGCACCCCCTCGCCCACGTGCGGACGAGCGAGGCCGAGCTCGTGGGCTTCGAGGGCCCCGACGACCCGTACCACCCGCTCAACTGGGCGACGCACAAGAAGGCGTCGACGACGCTGCTGTACGGCCTCGTGACCATGACGGCGACGTGGGCGTCGTCGGCGTACTCGGCGGGCACGGCGCAGATTGCGCGCGAGTTCGGGGTCGGCACGCAGGTCGCGACGCTCGGCACGACGCTGTACCTGTTTGGCTTCGGGCTCGGGCCGCTGCTGTGGGCGCCGCTCAGCGAGGTCTACGGCCGCCGCGTCGCCGTCCTGGCGCCCATGTTTGTCGCCGTGTGCTTCAGCTTCGGCAGCGCCGCGGCCAAGGACCTCCAGACGCTGATGCTGACGCGCTTCTTTGGCGCCTTTTTCGCCTCGGCGCCCGTCACCAACACGGGCGGCGTGCTGGGGGACCTGTACACGCCGGCCTGGAGGGGGATCG
This sequence comes from Metarhizium guizhouense ARSEF 977, assembly GCA_000814955.1. Lineage (NCBI taxonomy): Eukaryota > Fungi > Ascomycota > Sordariomycetes > Hypocreales > Clavicipitaceae > Metarhizium > Metarhizium guizhouense. The sequence continues at coordinate 59,592 of AZNH01000082.1, read as the reverse complement.
CCATGGCGGGCTATGCCATGGCCGTCGTCGGCGGTCCGGTGCTGGGTACGTAAAGCAACATTAAAGACACTATATATAAAGGTACTTGACTCGACATGCTGACCGCCGCAGGACCCATCGTCTCGGCCGCCGTCGTCGAGCAGCCGTCCCTCGGCTGGCGCTGGACCGAGTACCTCACGGGCATACTCCAGGTGGTGGTGCTCGGGGCGGCCCTCGTCTTCATCGACGAGAGCTACCCGCCCAAGCTGCTCGTCTACAAGGCGCGGCGGCTGCGTCACGACACGGGCAACTGGGCGCTGCACGCGCAATTCGAGGAATGGGACGTGGGCGTGGGCGAGCTGGCGCGCAAGTTCCTCCTGCGGCCGGTGCAGCTCCTCTGCACGCCCATCTGCTTCCTGATGGCGCTCTACGCCAGCTTCTGCTACGGCATCCTGTACATGCAGCTGGGGGCCATCCCCATCGTCTTCGGCGAGCTGCGCGGGTGGCGGCCGCTGGTGGCGACGCTGCCGTTCCTGAGCATCCTCGCCGGCGCCGCGCTCGGCTGCGGCCTCAACGTCTACAACCAGACGCTGTACAACCGCGCCTACCACGCCGCCGGCGACCGCGCCGTGCCCGAGAAGCGCCTGCCGCCCATGATGCTGGGCTCGCTGCTCTTCAGCGCCGGCCAGTTCCTGCTCGGCTGGACCGCCGCCCCGGCCACCATCCCCTGGATCGCACCGTGCCTCGGCCTCGCCATGCTCGGCGCCGGCTTCTTCACCATCTTCCAGGCCGCCCTCAACTACCTCGTCGACACCTTCCAGGCCCACGCCGCCTCGGCCGTCGCCGCAAACACCTTTTTGCGCTCGTGCTTTGCCGGCGCCTTTCCGCTCGTCGTCGGCCCGCTGTACCACAACCTCGGCGTCGGGCCGGGGTCCAGCATCACCGCCGGGTTTGCGGCGCTGCTGATCCCCGTGCCCTTTGTGTTTTACAGGTACGGCCGCCGCGTGAGGGCCAAGTCCAAGTGGTCTCGGAAATCCGTCTTTTGACCAAAGCAAGCAAGCAAGCTCCTCTTGATAGTAATGATGATGAATACGTCCACGTCTTGCATGCTCTCATTGTCTACGTGTGGAGGCTGGTGCGGACCCTGGCCTGCGTTTTGTTTGCTCACATGCCATCGCGCTTTGTAGTCGACAACATTACCGGTCTCGGGGACGTCATCCTTTCCAGGCGCCGGCTGACGACGCACCGCACTGTAACTCCAGGATCTGACGAATGCACTTTCGTTTGACTGCCGAGTGATGGTGGTCGTGGGAAGGGGCCATGAATACCAACTCTGGCGGCTCCAACTTGCGCGCAACTGGCCGTTCGCTGTCCTCAGAGATCCGAAGACCGAGTGGCTGAACAAAATATGTGGTTCTGCCGCCATGAAACTAGTAGATCGGTGTTGCGTCAGCCAACAACCTGCATAAAGCGCGAGCAGCGAGGATCCACAATTCGATCTGGAACAAATTCGACAAGGTTGTCAACGGGGTATCGTTCAGTGGGAACAGAGGCTGATTAATTCGTGTGTAATCCAACCTCGACGCCGTCGGGTCATCGCAGGCGGTAGAACCTTGTGGAGGAGTTTGCCTCTCTGACTAGGTATCATGACGTGCGTGTCTGCACAACGCTTTACAGATTGGGGATTCTGCATGCGGAGTCGTCTTGAGGAAAAGTATAAAATATGGGCAAAGACTTGCCGACGTCAACTCGTATACCTTCCCAGGCAGTACAACCATTGACCCCTCATCTTAACCGACCTTGTGACAAGTCGGACGACAACGCTCCCATTGTAGCTCTCAAACCCATCGAGACTTTTTTTCTCTAACAAGACAAAACTCATTCAAAATGTCCAAAATCTTTACTGTCTTCGGCGCCACCGGCAACCAGGGCGGTTCCGTCATCAGAGCCGTCCTCGCAGACCCCGTCCTCTCCAAGGAATACAAACTCCGCGGCGTCACGCGCGATGTCAGCAAACCGGCCGCGCAGGCCCTGACGGCCAAGGGCGTCGAAATGGTCAAAGTACGCTGAAATAAACTTGACACAACAAGTCCCCATGTCCACAGGCAGCTAACCAACTCCCAGGCCGACATGTCGTCCCCCGAAGCCGCCGCGCCCGCCGTGCAAGGCGCCCACTCCGTCTTCATGGTGACCAATTTCTGGGAGAGCATGTCGGACAAGATTGAAATCGCGCAGGGCAAGGCCGTCACCGACGCCTCCAAGGCCGCTGGCGTCAAGCACCTCATCTTCTCGTCCCTCATCAACGTCACCGACGCCAGCGGGGGCCGCCTCGCCCACGTCACGCACTTTGACGGCAAGGCCAAGATTGAGCAGTACATTCGCGGCAGCGGCTTGCAGTCGACCTTTGTGCAGCCGGGCCTCTTCATGAGCGGCTTCTTCGGCTTCATCCGGAAGCAGGACGACGGCAGCCTGGCCTGGGCTATGCCCGAGGGCGTCAAGGCTGACCAGGCTCAGATTCCGCTGTTTGACGCGGCCGCCGACACGGGTGAGTAGACAGTGTGCCTTGAACAAATGAATATTGGAAAATGTGTCTGATGCGTGTAATAGGCATCTTTGTCAAGGCCGCGCTGAGGAGCACGGCTAACGGCAAGGTTATTCGCGCCGCTACGGATTACTATACTCCCTCGCGCATCGTGTCCGAGTTTGAGGCAGTCACGGGCAAAAAGGTTGCGTTCCGCGAGGTGCCCCACGAGGCGTTCAAGGCGGCGCTTCCGCCGGCTGCGGCGCAGGAGTTGTTGGAGAATATGCTTCTGCTTCAGGAGCCGGGGTACTATGCTGGTGCGGATCTCAAGGACAGCCTGGAGCTCTTGGGGGGCGAGAAGCCGACTACATGGAAGAAGTTTGTGGAAGAGAACAGGGCCAAGTGGGAGTAGGCTTGACTGGTCTCGATGGAAATGATGATTGGGGATGCAACGAAAGGGCAAACGAGGCTCGACTACCCTAATTGTTCGGTTCATGTATCTGTGATTTGGAATAAAAGCAGTGGATGAGGCCCGGCGACAAGTTTGTGACATTGATTTAAGAGTGACAAGTCTATGGCGACTGTGAGAGGTGAGAGTTTATTACCGTGGCGGCGAGCAGGTGCAAAACACAGACAGATACATTTGTACGCACAAGTCATGCAGAGCCCATTGTCTGTGAACAGGGAAAAGTGGAAGCAGGGCATCATTTTGCAACGTTATAATGGTGCCCTTAGTGCTGTGCTAGGAGGAGCAACTCTAGCTGGCTGATATTCAATGTTTGCCGACTTTGTGTCGAATACTACCCGCGCGGGCCTGTGCAACGTCAACCCTCGCCAAGGGCAATACAACTGAATGTAATCTAACGTACCGTGGACGTAATCGTGCACGCCGTCGTCTTGGTTACATGCCGGCCCGTCGGCAATCCCAATGTAACCGAGACCGCACGGCAACATGCTCGATCAACGCCGCATCGAGTCCCCATGCAAGGGAACATCAACCGCGCATGCAAGAGTCGTCAACAGGGAATATGGCCAGTGTTTGGTCGCACAAGGCCGTCCGATGCTGGGTTCCCAAGCGCGGATGTAACAGTCTGGCAGAATATATTTACCCACCGCCAAGTATACACTACTATACCGTCAATACATGTCTGGTAGTATAGTATTGATCAAATAGCATAAAGCCCGATAGCCAGGTACCGGTCTGGCGAACTATATTTCGTCTCCTACTGTACATGCCCTTGCGGGATACATTTTCGCACATGCCTTGTTGCTCTGGACCGGACCGTGTCATCCAGACGACTGACTACTGGCAGCGTTCATCCAATGTCAGCCGGCCGTGCAGCCACGATACAGGCCGCAGATCTTGCACGGAACAAGGCCGTGTTTCAGAACCTGCATCTCGGCACGAGGTGCCATCAGGGGCCACTATACAACCACCCAGCGAGTCGGACCAGGCAACGGCGGCCCTCGTCAACTTGACTACAACTCTGTTGAAGTGGCTAGCCCGCGTCTCGCGAGCACAGCGTTTTGACAGCTCTGACGTGGCTGGGGGCCGGGTGCACGGCATATTGTCCCACCCACGGGGTCCAGGCACCATGACCGACAGCGTCTCAGCAAGCGCCGCAAGACATGCAATCAGAGCACAGTATTTAAAGACTTGGAGTCCACCTCGTTCGAGGACGTCACTGAAGAAGGTGCTGCATCCAAACATGCAGGACCTGGCCCTGGTCATGGTGGCCGGAAACCGGCACAGTCAACGGGGCGTGCAGGATGCAGGACTAGCCTCTAGGTGTCATGGATTTGACCCTGGCCGGGAACGTTGCCGGGCGGTTTTCTGCCGTTCACCTCTCCGCATCACAACGTCAAGGCGAGGCTTTGAATGGGCGGAGTTTGATTCCCACGCGAGTGCTTCTTGTGATTTCTGGCACCTGCTGAGCCGCGACGATGTCCTACCGCTCGAGCTCGAGACTGCCATCTGCATGATGAGAAGACGGGGGCGCATTTGCGCTCCTGACGCGAGAAAAGGCTTCGGTCCTCGCCAATAGCAATGCCAAGCTGCGAATATTGAAGACGACGGGGCCAGCCTCAAGGGCCGCGATGATGACTGCCCAAAAGGCGACTGTTCCCGCTGGCTAATATTCCTAAGCAGCTAGCCTTTTGCCTAATCAGGCATCAATGACAGTTGTGAATAAATGCTTATAGTTGCGACGCTGTTTCGTTGGCCATGTCGGAAATAGTCATGTTGATGAAGCGGAACTTGACACCGTATCATGAGTAGTAAACGGTGCTCATGATTACAAAGATGGTCACCATTGACCAAGTTCAGATAATGTGGAGGAACATGGCTATTTGCTGCATGAGCAAGGCCGTAAGAATGACCCAAATACACCAGAAGCCGCAAACAATGCCAGCAAGGAACCGGTAGTATCGAACCCTTTGAGCTATCCCGCACTCGATCTATTCGCAAGGATTTCCCCCGGCATCATACGACAAAAAAGAAACGACGTCGGGGGCCGACGGCCGCCACAACTGGCCTTGGGGGAAACGCAATCCTCCTTGTTTCGTCATGATGCCCGCCTCGACGGGACGCTGTAGGGGGCCAACCGGACCAAGGGCCCATTCGACAGGCCTTTGGATATGAGCACAGCGTCGACCTGTAACACTCTTACTCGGGGCATCAAGCGGAGGATCTGGAAGGACTCATGACCCCTGAGGCTTGAACCAGGCGCTTCCAAAGACAAGGTGAAGAGACACCCGTGCATATAAATTGGGCAGGCCGCCTCATCCTGAGTTGGAGATGTGCAAGCCCTTCGACTTGTCTTCGCGCAAGCATACAACCAGAGATCCTTGATGGGTCCCGTCCCTTCCTTTGCCCTCTTCTAAATTCCCTTCATTGTACATATTACCAAGCGTTACAAAGCTCCTCTTCTATATCCACAAGTTGATCTTGACCAAAATCACCATCACGATGCCCTCCTTGTTCAGCATCTTCGCAAGCCTTGCGCTGCTGGCCAGCACCTGTCTTGCCGCACCGCTCGCACGTCGCGCCACGGGCGCCCAGAACATCGTCTACTGGGGCCAAAACGGCGGCGGCGTCGTCGAGAACAACGACCTCGCAGCGTACTGCACCGCCTCAGCCGGCATCGACATCATCGTCCTCGCCTTCCTGTACCAGTACGGCAACGGGCACACGATCCCCTCCGGCACCATCGGCCAGTCGTGCTCCATCGCCCCCTCGGGCGAGGGCCAAAACTGCGACGCCCTCGCCAAGGCCATCGACACCTGCAGAGCCACCGGCGTCAAAGTGCTGCTCTCCCTGGGCGGCGCCTCGGGCGCCTACTCGCTCACCTCGCAGCAGGAAGCGGAAGCCATCGGCCAGAACCTCTGGGACGCGTACGGCAAGCCCGGCTCTAGCTCTGCCGTCCCGCGCCCCTTTGGCAGCACCTCCGTCGACGGGTGGGACTTTGACATTGAGAGCAACGCCGGCAACGGCTTCTACCAGTTCATGATTGCGAAGCTGCGGGCCAACTTTGCCTCGGACCCGGGGCACCAGTACCTCATTACGGGGGCGCCGCAGTGCCCCATCCCGGAGCCCAACATGAACGAGATCATTACCAAGGCGCAGTTCGACTACCTCTGGGTGCAGTTCTACAATAACCCGGGGTGCTCGGTTGACGGGACCATCAACTTTGCCGACTGGAAGAAGAAGGTGGCCGGGACGCCGTCGGCCAACGCCAAGATCTTCATTGGCGTGCCGGCCTCGCCGCTCGGCGCGACGGGCACACCCACCGGCGAGAGGTACTACCTCGAGCCGGAGAAGCTGGCGGCCCTTGTTGGCCGGTATAGTAGCGATCCTGCGTTTGGCGGCGTCATGATGTGGGCGGCGGGCTTCTCGGACGCCAATGTGAATAATGGGCGGACGTATGCCCAGACGGCCAAGGCTATTCTGGCCAATGACACGGCTGTCCCGACGGATGTTGATGCGAGTGCTTGCTAGATATCGGCTGTTCTGCTGGACAGATACTTGCTTGGTGGGGGAGCTGTAGGCTTTTTTTTCTTCTTGGGTGTGCCGTCAGATTGTGCCGGGCACTGGTGTATATATTCTTGTGTACTTGTGTTCAAATACTACCGTTGAGAGCTTGATGAGTTTGCAGATGAGCGGTGTGTCATCAGATTTGCTATTCACTTATACGCAGCCGGGACCAACCAGAAACAGCCCAAACGCCACCAGTGACCAGACATCAATATCAATTCAATGTTTCTTTTTATTTTCCCTCCGGGGGCCCTGCCGGGGGCCGCCGGCAGCGGGCTTCCGCCTGCGGCGAGCATAGATTTATTTACATATAGTCAAGGTGACTAAACATGGACATTGTCCTTCAGTCTGGTGGCTTCGCGGCTTCTCCGCAACGGACCGCGCCTACATGTCGGATCCAGTCCCTTCCAGCCCAATCACATCCGTTGCCGCCAACGGCTCAGCTCACGCGGGCGGCGCCGTTGGAAGCGGTATCGGGTCCAGATGTCAAGCGAGTTGCCTGGCCAAGGGCGCATCTACACGGCACAAGCACAAGCACCTATATAACCACTGTATCAACTACAAAGTACACAGCCTAGCCCGTAGTCTGTCCAACCAAACCCGACTTCTTACAATTCAACCAACCACACCCTCACAACATGCCGTTCCGACTCGCCGTCCTCGAGTGCGACACTCCCGTCCCCAGCGTCGAAAAGGAACGCGGCTCGTACGGCGCCATCTTCGAGACCCTGCTCTCCAAGGGAAAAAAAAGCGTCGACTTCCGCCTGCTCAAGTACGACGTCGTCCGGCAGCACACGTACCCCTCGACAGGGGACGTCGACGGCATCCTCATCACCGGAAGCAGTTGCGTCCATCCCTCCCCCCCCCCATCCCCTACATGTACCTTGACACCATCGACACCAGCCCAGCGCCTCTAACACTCGCCCGCAGAGCACACGGCCTTTGCCGACGACGCCTGGATCGTCCAGCTGGTCGCCTACATCCGCGACGTGCTGAGCACCTCGCACACCCCCGTCGTAGGCATCTGCTTCGGCCACCAAGTCATTGCCCGCGCGCTGGGGGCCACCACGGCCGTCGCCCGCGGCGGGTGGGAAGTCTCCGTCTCGAGGGTCGACCTGAGCCCCGACGGGCAGAAGCTCTTTGGCGCTTCGTCCCTGGTATGTCCGCTGCAAGTGTTGTAGAAAAACAGACCGCTGACGCAGCCTAGAAGTTGCACCAGATGCACCGCGACGAGGTGGCCAGTGTGCCCGAGGGCCTCGTCTGTCTCGGCAGCAGCGCGCGGTGTCCGGTGCAGGGCTTGTACAGGCCCAAGGCGGTCTTGTCGCTGCAGGCGCACCCCGAGTTTGACGGCTTCATCATGGAGCAGATTCTGCGGACGCGGCGGGACCAGGGGATTTTTGGGGACGAGGTGTTTGGCGAGGCTGTCGGGAGGGCGGGCGATGCGCATGACGGGACCTTGGTGGCCGGCAAGATTTGGGACTTTTTCCTGGATGCTGTTGCTTGAAGATGGGGTTGGCTGGCGTGTTTCTGCGGTGCGAGTAAATTTGACGTTGTGACAACATTTTCCATGTGTCTGCTGCTCTGTCTGCCTCTGCATCATTCTTGAATCTCGTGCTTTCCTGATGTTACGTTCCAGAGTCGAATCGCTCTGTTATATGCGCCGATTTTTACTACATTGGCAATTCGACTCTGGCTGGCAGGTCCCCGAGCAGCGGCATATCCTGTAACGGAACCTGGGCGGTTCCTTGGTCCTTGACGCTCGGCATGTCTTGATAGTAATGGAGCGGGCGTAGGCAATGTCCGCAGAACTGGCTATCCTCCATTCCCTTGCTCAGGCGAGGCGTTTGAACAGCCTACTGCATCATCCCACTTTTGACCAGAGTACATGTATGCTCCGACAATGTCGCTCTCATGCTTCCATGTTGCCACGAGCTCAACGATACAACACAACAGTGCAGTGACACTACTAGACCTCCACGTCACGCAAAAGATATCCAAATCTCGTATCGCTGCATCACCGCCCGCAGCGTCCACGGACTAATATCCCCGGGGTCCTGCTCCCAAACATGCTCCAGCAGCGCCAGCGTCTGCCGCATGTTCCCCAGCCCAATCGTGTCAATCATCGTCTCCAGCCGCGCCCTCAACGTCTGCTGCACATCCAGACTCGTCGTGCAGCATCCCACCACGGTCAGCGGCCAGCAGAGACTGGTATTGACCCTCTCCGAAGCCGGCAGCTGGCCCAGCAGCGCCACGGCCTCGAGCACCGCGCCGTTCATCAGGTCGCCGTGCATGGTCTGCCGCGCCGGCGCCTGCTGCGGCGTGCCAAAGATGCTCCAGAGGTACAGCAGCGCGGCCTGCTTGAACACGAGCCCGGCCAGCTGGCTGCTGGGGCTGGCCAGCAGGGACGGCGCGAAGCCCAGGATCTGCGACTGCAGCAGGCCAAACGTGATGATGTCGTCGGGCGACGCGGACGAGGTGGCCGTCCGCAGCATGCTCTGCCCGAGCTGGAACACCTGCGGTATCAGCGTCAGCATCTCCAGCCAGCACCCGCAGAGCTGGCCCGTGTAGTTCTTGTCCAGGAGCTGCTTGGCCGCGTTTTCGATGGCCGGGCTCAGCGCGGGCTGCGACCCGCCGCGCGCGTCTTTGGAGATCATGCTACACGCCACCATGTGCATGTAGTACTCGACGAGGAAGTCGGGCAGGTCGTCGCTGGCTTCTGGTCGAGATTGGCTGAGGAGGCTTGTGAGGAGCGATTTCGACGCCGCCAGATGGTCGAATATAGTGCCGCGCACATCGCCTCGGGCAACCTGCAAGTTACATGTCAGCCCGTGTAATCACTCTTGGATAGCGTCGACTCGCACCTCTGTCAGACATAGAATGAGACTGCCGACCGTCACGACAAGATTGGTGCCTTCTTTGCCAGACACGTACTCCCCCACGAGGTTTCGAAACATGCGCAACGAATCTGCGTAGTATCGGGTGGCCACCTCGCCGCCCGATACGCACTGCTTGGACGACTGCCGATGCACCGCGCTCTGCGCCAGTATGAGATGCAACACCAGAGGGTCGGAAAAGGCAAGAGGGATGAGCTTGGCAACAAAGGGGTTGATGTCTGTCGACCCGTTGCCCATGCTGTTCGCCGTGCGCTCGAGGTAGTAGCTCAGCAGCTCAAACGAGTCGTGGCCATGCGACGGCAGCAGGCTCATGTTCATGGGGATGTTGTCGTGGAGATGGAGGCCGTCGCCGCTGAAGCTCTCCCGGCCCGAGACGAATGCGAACGGCGAGAGGCCAGACACGTCCGACATGCGCCGCTGCTGCAGGGCGGCATCCACGTCGAGGGCGACCAGACTCCCAAACGACGACAATGGAGATGCTGGAGACGCTGCGTTGTCCAAGTCGTCCGGCATCTCGTCGCCGTTTCGGACGCTGTCGCCGCCGGCCCTGGACGAAGACCCGTCCGACGATCCATCGGAATATCGTCGAGCAGCCGAGCTCTCGGCGTCGTTCGGCAACACACCCTCCGATCCAATGCTCCCGTGCCGCGGAGACGCCGCCAGCTGTGGCCGCTGCAAGGCCGGGCTCACTGGTGATTGTACGTCGTCCGGCTTGGGCGAGCGCGGAGCAGGCGTGGCCGCCGCCGCAGCAGCAGCAGAAGCGGCAGGTTTTGACGTCGTCGACGGAGCTCTCTCCCGGCCACGAGGCTGTCCTTGTCCTGGTCCTTGCTCCCGTGCCGGCTGCTCGGCCGGCCATGTGCACTCCAGCTTGTTTCGCTTGCACCCGCTGCAGACGGGCTTTTCCTCGTTGCACTTCTTCTTGCGGCGGCGGCACGTGAAGCAGCCGGTCCTGCTGCGGATGATGGGCACAGCCCTCATCGTGCGAGATGGTGCATGAGAGGAGGTGCCGTTTCGTCTGTGAAGCCGAATGCCTTTACGGATGGGGTTTCTGGGACGAACTTTGTCACCGAGTACGTCGCGCGCAAGTCTCCTCAATATTCTCCAAACTGCCCTGGCAACTCGCCACGAACAAAATCCACGAGCCCCAGAAACCCTTTACGATAAGGAACACCAATCCCGACTGTGGCTCTTCTGCAAGGCGTTATGCGGGGCGTACGAAGTCCGGGTTAGTGCTTCGGTGGCCTCAAATCGTCAACGTGGTTCCACATCCACATGGATGGATGGAGAGCACCAGACGAAAGAAGCCGTTTGACTCGCTCGCCGCTAGGATGCGGCTGATGGCCCCGTGAGACTGGCCGGGAACATGTTGGGGAGCTTGAGGGGTTGCGCCACACGTCGTAGGGGTGGAACGGGCAAGCCGGTATCGACCACGACGAGCTGTTCATGACGCCGGCTACAGTAGATGGCTCCAGGTCATTACGGAATGTCTCCGCATTTGCTTTGGAGCGGCAGCGAAAATCCGGGGTACGGAGATTGGTGCCGTTGAGATGGTTCTCGTGACGCATAATAGCCTCGGATCTGGTAGAATGATGTGACAAACCCATCTTGGCACATGCTGACGTAGGGACTACGACGACGACGTAAGGATTGGCTTGGAATAAACTAGCGTTACCAACGTCTTTGCGAGATGCCCTTTGACGTTCTATTGTGCTTGATAAGAAAGGCTACACTCACTTCTCCTTATCATGGCCAAGCCCGTTCCGCCACAAAACTTGAAGAAACTTGGAAGTCTGTGAGGCAAAACCGTAAGTACCAGTAACTTTACCCCGTTAGCATCCTTTTTAAACTGGCCAAGGATACGACGGACCGCGGCGGGTCTTGCAATCTTCAGCCACTTGAATTACATACCGCGCTGGGATGTGGGTCATGACCTATGCCATGTTGTCTCGGCTACTTTGCAATCTGAGCTTCTAGCGTGTTTCTAGAGTCAGATAGTTGACCCTTCGATCGTACGAGGACTTGTCAACACGTGGATCACACGACGGCAAATAGTCTCCGAGAACTATGCAAGTTTGGTCAAACCCGAGAAGACCGACACACGTTTAGATGAATCGCTGTGTTAGTACTTGGTCTCGTTCTGCCATGATTTTGGGCATAACTCTTGGCAATAATGTCCCAAGACGGCTTAGATTTTGAGTAATGCAAGGCTTTTCATCTGGCGCTGGGAGACGGCTTGGCAACGAGCTAGCCGAGTGCTTTTTGATGGTCATCTTGGCTCTCTTGTGTGTGCTTTGTCTTTGGTCATTTCGTTATCGGGCGCTCTGCTTACCCACCTTGTGACAAGGGCAACATAGAAGGCTTGGAGCAAAGACTCAATTTTAAAAATAATCTCAAAGGGTGCCAAAGGTCCTTGGTTTTTAAGAGGAAGAGAGGGACAGTTAACCACTATATATATATGAAGGGAACATCGGTGCCTAGGGCTTCTGCCCGGTCATGTGTTCAGTCTGTGTAACTATAGGGTCCTTTGTCGGTGAAGCCCCTTTGTTGGGCTTCGAAGTTGTTGGGCCTTCTCCGTGCAACACCTTGGCTTTGACGAGCCTCGTTCCCCAACGGCGCCAATATATTCTTCAGAGACATGTGTGGAGGTCTACAGGTAAACAGCCCAGAAAAGAAGCAAGAAGTATCTCAGTGGCCCTGATTGCAATATATCTCAGCAGAGCAAGGATATGAAGGAGGAAAGGTCTTTTAAATGCTTAGTATTTAGTTGTAACTTTCAACTCATTCAAATGCTCGCGCAAACGTCAGGTATGGGACAATACAATTAAAATCATGTGCCTGGTAGTACCCGAACCAAAAAAGATGTCATGTGCTGCGTCATGCACCGTAAATTGTACATATAAATTTAGCATCATTTATAAAAGGTTAGCTGGATAATGTATAAGAATCACCAAGTGTCAAAGTGATTATCGTGCTTAATCACTGTAAAATGAAGCCGAAAAATCCAGAAATAGCAGTCGGGAGTCGAATATTCCAGATATCCAGCCTATAAGTATGCCCTTTGGCTCTCTCCTCTCTCTGCGGCCCTCAGACCCCTAGGCTTTGTGACGAGGGCCGGGATGACAGGGCTTAGGGTAACAACTCAATTCATCTAATAACAGCCTCTAGTATCAAAGATCCTTGGTTTTCCTTGAGCTCCTTGCATTAAAGGGTCTTTATTTGCATAAAACAGCAGTGAGCCTCGCGACCATAGCTCTCGTGCAACTATCGTCATGCGACAAGGGTTCAACACGAAGGCTTGGAGCAAAAGGCTCAATTCATTGATAATATCGAAAGATGTTAAAGGTCCTTGGTTTTTTAAGAGAAAGGAAGGGAATAATAACTACTATATATACAAGAAGAGAACGTCTATACCTAGGGCTCTTGCCCGGTCATGTGTTCAGTTTATGTAACCTCAAGGTCCCTTTGTCGGTGAAGCCCCTTTGTTGGGCTTCGTTGTTGGGCCAATTCCGTGTAACATGAAGCTGCTCGCAGCTAGCAGACTTTCATATAAAGCTTCCTATCTGTAATAGTTGGTATGCGTAAAAAGCATCTAATATCCCTCGATACCTCCATTATGGCCGTAGTGTGTTAAGCCTAAAGGATAGGAGTTCCAAGCTCCTTAAACATCATGCCATTTATCGGGTCTGACCTTTGAGTCATGAAGCAAAAAGATCCAGCAACAGCAGTTCCTGACCGAATATTCCCGAATCCAGCTTATAAGTGTCGTCCTTTTGGTCCTGGTGTCAAAATTCTTCAAGTTACAGCGATAGATATCTCCGCCCGGCCCTTGAAGTCCCCGGCACAGCCCTGTAACCGAATTAGTTGTATTTCTCTGCTAGTAGATCTAAAGTAGTTACAGACATATCGACTAGCACAAACTGCCGATTGGTTTTGATCTATGAAGGATTGACTGTTGCAGATTTAACTGCTCAAAGGGGATATATAACCAAAGGGGGTTTTTGATTGCAGTCATTTTCGTTTCCTTACTACCTGTTATCCGGCAAGGGGTAGTTCGGTGGCCTCTTCTTCTTAATCTCCGCCACGATGTCGCACTGAGTATTATCGATACGGCCTTTTCTTATTCCCTCTGGTGTGTTGACACAGAGATAGCCGTCCTCGACATATAAGCTTATTTGGTAAGCGAAGCTTCGTCTTAGAAGAACTTCGTATAGAAGTATCGCCTTTGGCCCACTTAGAATGGTGTTATAAAATTCTTCGTGCCTGCGTAACAGGAACTCTGTTTCGTACCAGGCAGGTTCAAAGTCATCTTCAAGCCAGCACAGCAGAACTTGAAGAAGTTCATTCGGCAACTTGGCGAATATCGTGAAACGACTAATAATCTCGTGGCGGGAGTTTTTATTCCATTTTGCAAGCTGTAGTAGTGCTGCCGGCAGGAGCTGGCCAATTTTCTTGTTCTTGATTAAAATTTCAAGACTAGTAGCTCTCACACCGTCATGTTCATCCTCAAGCCGCTCCGCTACTGCTTTTAGGATCCTCTCCGGCAAGTTATCCTCAAGCGCTAAGCATTTGGAAGCGTTCCTTCGTATCCTCCAATCCGTGCATGCGAGGCTTGCTGCTATTGTGTCAAGGAGATCTGGGGTCAAATGGTCTCGAAGAGAGAGAACATTGAGAATCTGTAATAACCTATTCTGACTCAGGTTCTCGTCCATGATCAGATCTGCTAGTAGTTGTATAAACTCGTCCGATAGATTTGATATCTTCATTACGTATAGACTTTGCGTGGACAAATAGGCAACATCTCGAATCTCTATATTAGCATCAGTAAGCCCTTCTGCTATTAGCTGTTCGGCTTCTCGGGATAAGACAGCTTGAAACCGTAATGTGCTGATAGCGGCCTCTCGCACCTTGGCGCTGCCGCTTCTAGCCCCTGCCACTATTGTTCTTTGGATCTGTTCCGGTATCCTTGGACAAATCTGACGGAAGTGGGCAGCAGTCTGCATCGCATGCTCCCCTGTATTCGTAAGCTGCGTAGCTACCATGAGCAGGATCCTATCCGAATAGCGTCTACCACCAGGTAGCTTTTGCATGACCTGCAAGCGAAATCTTGCAGTTTCCTGGACAAAAAGAGCTTCTAATCTCTGTATGATGTCATCTGTTAAATTGGGTCGCACGGCGAGAGCTATCGTGGCGGCTTCTCGTACAAGGACCTCTTCATCACAAAGCCGCGATGCCATTTCTTGTAGGATGTTGTCTGCTAAGTCTGATTGCTTATCCAATGTGTGAATCGCAGTTCTCCGTACCTCTGCCGCCTCGTCCCTCAGCCGTAATGATATCGCTTGCAAGGTTGTAGAGGGGAGCTTTGCAGGAGAGTTCAACGCCTCGATTGTAGCCGTTCGTATGCCCACATTCTCATTTTTTAGTAGGAGTATTAATATCTGGAGAATATTATCCGGCCATTCCAGTTCCCTAGAAATGTCCATGGCAGCATTTTGAATGCTGCGCTTTCCTTTGGTGAACCACCACGTTTCTACTTCATGCTGAAGCTCATCAGGTAGGCTAAGTTGTTTCGATATAGACATGATACGGTTAGCGGCTTCTTTCATCTCGTGTAAGTTTAAGAGCTGTCTTGCTAGTCTTTGAATTCTTCCAGGCCACCTCGATAGCCGCCTAAACACTTCAATCACGACGTCTCGTATACGCGAATCCCTGTCTGGATCTGTAATCCACGCCGTGAACTTGTCTATCAACCCGTCGGGTAGAGAATTTTGCCTCGTCAAAACATTGATAGTATAATGTCTCAAGTCTTCATTTTCTGTTGGGTTCTCGACGATCTCAGCTGCCTCCCACAGGACATCTTCTGGGGAGGTCTGCCCATAACCATAGGGATGAAGCATCCAAAAGCTTCGTCGTATGTTAGGAGACCCCTTCAGCAAAATTTCCCGCCGGACATGTACTGGAGTCTCTGCTTTGATGCCCAAACTTGTTCCCTTGGCGAATTCTAATTCGAATATCAACCAGTTGCCTAGTCTCTCTTCTAGGCGCTTTCGAGTGTCTCGAAAGTCGACCTTACTTGTATTGCGAATAGTTCGGCCCTGAAAGTCGCTGGATATTTCACTCAAGCAATGCATAACTAGTCGTTGGTGTGTCGGACCCAAAAGGTCCAATGGCTCTTCCTCCACCATGTCGATGAATTGCTGTGCCTGGCCGTCTGCATCAATTAGACCAGCAACAAAGCGCCAGAAGATATCGTAGCGAGATGTATACTTATGTTTTCGTAGAAACACTGCTGGGAGGATTTGCGTTCCATTCTCAGTATCGAGTGTTAGTACCTGGAGAGGCCCTTTACCCTCTTTCCACTTCCGTACAAAATACCGAGCTGCAAAGTACTCTTGGAAAGTCAGATGCAAAAAGTGGTAAGAGTGGTCCTCTGGATCTGTTGAATGGCCTGGCGTTCGCAAAAAGGACAACAATGGTAACGTTTTATCGAGCATCAACTTTCCCCCCAACTCGACTGATATGCAGCCTAACTGTTGACGCGTAAAGTGTATTTCGTCGTGGTACAGCCCAGTGAATGCAAGACACTCAAGAAAAAGCAGCTCATTGCCAATAAACTTCTCAATTTCTCTTCTTATTGCGCGTCTGATTTGCTCTGCGCTTATCGGCTGGTCATCGTGGTTCTTGCCCAATCTTTCGACGTCCTTTCTCCATAAGTTTAGTTCGATAGCTTGGTATAGGCCGCTCATATTATTTAGTACATCTCCATCTATTGAATCGTTCCATATAAGGCAAAAAGCATCTAGTAGAATTGGGATGCGAATAAGACTCTGAATAAGTCGGTGCTTCTGGAGGAAGCGCTGAATATTCTTCACTGTATTTGACGGGTTGCCTTTGTTGCCTTCTTTTCTCGGGTCGGTAAAGGCCATGTGGATGTACTCGTCTACCTGTTCCGGGTAGAATCCGATCGTTTCCAATTCTAAATCAAGCCTCTGGAGCTCTTGCGGAAAGCTGACGCTTGGACGGGCTGTTATAATAACGTTGGGCCGATTTAATAGCCACCTGAGAGTCTTTCCCAATTCATCATCACCTGCTAGAAAATTGGATACTTCATCCAAGCCATCAAGAACAAACAAAGTTTTGTTACTCTCGGCGGCCGCTGCATTCAACAGTGTTCCAGCAGAATCCAGGTTACTGTCCGAAGAAAAATACTCCCGATTCAATAAAGCTTTCATGCTGTATCCATCCATGTCGCGTCTGCCCTTCAGATTTCGCAATGGCACCCAAAGGACGCGTTGGAACAAGTTTCTCCATTCGCTCCACGAGCCATTGATAAACTCATGGACAATTTTTTTGCATAGTGTAGTTTTACCAACTCCAGCACGTCCGCGAATCAATATTCTTCTCGGTAGTATAAAATTGTTTGGTTCTTGGCGCTGGTTGAAGATTGTTGATAGCTCGATTTGAAGGTTCTGTGCTGGAGTCTCTACCTTCTGACGGGCGGACAGAGAAGGCACGTGCCCATCGTTGGGGGTATCTGAGCCATTGCTACCTTTTTCTATAATAGCAAGATTAATATAACACTTTTCCATAGGCAACCTCTGCCCAGACAGCCTTTCTACGCTGAGGCGTCGGCCTTTCTCGCTTCGATATTGTTCGATAATTTGCTTATCGACTCGATCTAGCGGCGTTTCTTCCTTACGGATATTATTCAAAAGCCTCCGAATTTCTCCGGAAACCCGCATGTAGTCTGGGCATTCGGGGTCGCTGAACTTGTTCATACGAGTGTGAATTCGGTTGAGCCGTTGACCCTCGAAAGCCCAACCGGCTGTTGCTGAGTTCTCATCGACCAACTGGCCAACTGTTAGTTATCATATAGCATGGGAACAGTTTAGGGTTCAAAATACTTGCCACGTACCTGCTTAGGCCTGTAGAAATAGAATCCAAAAAGCCAACAAAGGAAGACAACGAGCAGCCAGGGGAACATTGAAAGCCAGCTCGTGGAGAAAGGATGTGTGGGTGGACTGGCGAATGCCACTATTGGCAACAGGATCAATGACGCTGCCAATAGCAGAAACATCCGTTCAGAAAACAAAAAATCCATTTTAAATTTGCCCAAGAGGCTCATTCCTTCAGCTTCCCAAAATGTGAAGATTTCGTAACGCTCTTCCGATTTTATGTCATTGAATCGTTTCAAGAGCTCGTTGGCATTGGATTTTGGTTCGTTCACATAGTCGATGAGTTCTGTCAACTTCCGGTCTCTAAACAATGCCATGAATTTTAAAGAAGCATCAGGGACTTCCTTAAATGAAGTCCCTTTAAATGGTGTTGCAAGGAATATGATTCCTCTTGTGGCTTTTACCAATGTCTTTTCCTGGCATGTATTTTTATCGATCTCGAGGGCTTTCATCAAGATAATGCCCCCAAAGCACGAAGCAATGAAGAGGATTGGTTTTGTCCCTGCGCCACCTTCCTCTTGCTTTAGATGCTGTGCCATGATGCGAAGGAAGCTCCGGGCGGACTCCTCGAGATTGGTAGGGATGGACTTTTGGAACAGTTCGGCCTCCCAGTTGCAAACGAAGATTTGTGCGTTGCCAACTTCATGTGGGAGCATGTCCTCCTGTTCCAGCCAGTTAACATTGTTTTTCGGATGACGACGATCCCTCCATGTCCAAGTTTCTGGTGCTTTCGTCTCTAGGCCATGGATCGCGATGATGTCGATATCGGTCTCGATGTTGCTATCGGGTGAAGGGTGAATCTGGATAAGACGACCGTCTTTCCTGGAAGCCATTTGAATGTTTCTGTTGTCTCCTAGAAAAGGTGAGGGATTCTGCTTTGATCATGTAGGCGTAAAAGCGCCTAAAGGTCCAATGAAGCGTGCAATAGCAATGAGTAGCAAGCTATAGGGAGCCAGATTCCTCAGAGGCAAATAATCATAACAACATTCATGATGGGACGAAGGCATGCCCGAAAGATTAGTAACGCGTTAGGCATCCAACTTCGGCTGCCAATAATGGCGCTGTTTTTAGAGAGCTGATGCCCAATGTGACACTGCATATGCTACGCTTACTTCCCTCAGTCGTGGAGAGGAATAGGTTAATATTTCTCCACGCACGGAATAATTACAGATTATTTCTAGACAAAGGAAGAATATTTTTCGATATCACAAAAGCAGAAGGATGCCCTCAAATATGCCCGACTGGTAGACCCAAGACTGTCACACAACATGAGGATACGGACTGATCATTGAGCCTGACGTGTTACACGGGGATGGCCCAAGAAGGTAGCCCAACAAAAGGGTCTCACCGACAAAAGACCTCGAGGTTACACAGACTGAACACATGACCGTGCAGAAGCCCTAGGCACAGACGTTCTCATCTTGTATATAGTGATCACTGTTTCCTTCCTTCCTCTTAAAAAACCAAGAACCTTTGACACCCTTCGAGATTATCTTTGAAATTGAGTCTTTTGCTCCAAGCCTTCTATATTGAACCCTTGTCACACTTCCACAGAAGGCCCAATTGATCAATTCCGGGATAGTACTCCGCTGACCAGACGAAGGGTAAACCGCTGGAGGTACGAGATTGACCAACTCGTTGCTATTTTGTTTTCAACACCGTTATGAACTTAAGCCCCCCTTGCCCCCCTTTCATGCCATGAAAATTTCTCAAATGTATCTTATCGTGTTGCTTACCAGCTAAAATAACAAAAGTAGAGAAACTTTCGGTGCAAATTGTTGTAATCTCTTAATCGCATCTCCCCCTCCACATAATTCTGCAACGACGAAAGCTTCCCTGTTCTCAAACCGTTGACCCTTCTGTTATAGCGGGCTCTTGGTGGCGATGGCTGTGTCAGTCTATGGCGTTAATCCCTGCAGATGACTTCTCCAAAACTGCCGCGGAATAGAGGGGATAGAGTTGGGGGAAAGCTTGGCTTTCCATGCCATTCGTGATAGCGCGCCCACCCATCTCCATACCAAGATGTCAAGCGTTTTACTGTTGTCTTGGCTCGCCTTGGCCATGTAAGCGATTTCTATCGAGCGTCATACGTCTCCTTTGCTACCAATGGTTATCTATAACGCGCCCGAGGGCAAATAAGCCAGCGAGCTATAGTATACTAGATACGCAGACACCCTAAAGATGGAGTCTGTCGACCAGGATGTTGCAAAAAACACGAGACTCCCTGTTTATAAGTTTGTGATGTTTGCCCGCGTACCCATTTTAAATGGTACCAAGTCACGATCGTCCTATTCAAGGCAATAAACACCACGCGATACATGAGCCCAAAGATGGAGTGGAGGTCATCTGGGGTATGGGGAAACCACTGGGATTTTTACTGAGCATGGAGAGCATGAAGAAGGCAACGGCCAAGAAACCGCATTTAGGTCTGCCCGAGTCAGTACTCGCTCTTGGCAATGCGCTGGTCATCTCCCCAAGCCGCCGAGGCTTGGCACAGCTCGAGAAGTATTTCTTAATGGTTTAGCTTCATAGAAGTCAAAGAGAAGCAAAAAAGGCTTGGAAACATGGCCGACATCCCAGCACGATACTTGAGGTCGTGTGAGCCGACATCCTAGCGACTACCGGGAGGTCGGATACCACGTCGTTTATTTAAACATGTACCCGGCCCTCTCCCCGTTCTTAGTAACCTATCTGGTAACTCCCCATGTTTGAATCGTCTTTCTAGAACCTGTCGCATTGCAAGGAACAATGGCGAGTAAACTGAAGAGCATCTTCAAGTTCCTCGCGCCAGACTCGGAAAAGGGCCAAGATGGGCGTGACGTGTGGTCGTCGAGGACGGCATTCGTGCTCGCAGCCATGGTGAGCACACCCTCAGTTAATCTTTTCAACTCTTCACACACTCTCCTACCCTGAAACCCTTTCAACGCCCGATAATGCTGACTAGGCACCTAGGGAGGCGCCGTCGGCCTGGGCAACCTCCTCCGATACCCGTCCGTCGTCTTCGCCAACAACGGCGTCCAGTGGTTCATCCCGTACTTCCTGGCCCTCTTGTTCCTAGGGATACCGCTCTTGCTGCTCGAAATCTCCATCGGGCAAGCCTACCGCGGGGGCTCCGTCATCGCCTACAACGCAATCAACAAGCACACCCGGGGCGTCGGCTTCGGCGTCATCACAACCGGATACATTGTATCCACCTACTACGTGCCCATCCTGAGCTGGGTGATGCGGTACTTCCGCTCCTCCTTCCAAAGCCCGCTGCCATGGACAGGCCGCGGCAACGACTTCTACACGCAAGATGTCATTGCCAACGCGGCTCCCGTCCCCGGCACAACCACCGGCCGCACAGTCACATCCTACACCCAGTACCCGGGGACTGGGTTCGTCGGAGAGACAGTGGGCTGGTGCGCGTTCATGTGGCTGGCCGTGTATCTCTGCCTGTTCAAGGGCGTTGGCGTGACGGGCCGCGCCGTCTACTTCACCATGGGACTGCCGGTGGTGATGATGTTTGTGCTGATGGGCCGCTCGCTGTCGCTGCCCAACGCCATGGACGGCGTGAGGCTGTACTTTGCCGAGTGGCACGGCGACAAGCTGGCCGGCGGGCAGATATGGCAGGCGGCCTGCGGGCAAATCTTCTTCTCCATCGGCGTCGGCTTCGGCTACTTCACGGCCTATGCGTCCTACAACAGCCGCTACTCCAACGCCGTCCAGGACGCCGTCATCATCTCCCTCTGCAACTCCATGTACGAGATACTGGCGGGCTTTGCCGTGTTTGGAATCGTCGGCTTCTTGGGCCTCCGGCCCCAAGACGATGTTCAGCTCACCACCTTCTCCGTCGGGTTCCTCACGTATCCCCTGGCTATTGCCGAGATGCCGGGGGCCAATGTCTGGGCGGTCTTGTTCTTCTTGACTCTGGCGTTTCTGGGCTTGAGCTCGGCCTTTGCCCTCACCGAGTCCATGGTCACCCTGCTCTGTGACTCGGACCTGAGTAAACGGTTTCCTCGAATTGTCATCTCCACCGCCGTGATTGTCATTTCCTTCCTCTTATCTCTAATGTACTGCTCTACATTTGGCTTCTATCTTTTAGATGCCATGGACACTTGGATCAACAATCTTTCACTCCTGTTTGTTGCCTGGTGTGAGGGCATGGTGTGCACCACGCTATATAGACACAGGGATGTGTACAAACAGGTTGGCTGGGCGGCGTTTTTGGTATATACAGGTTGCTACCTCATGGCCATGGTGCTTGGCGTTGCCGTTGGCCACTCTGTAAGCCCAGTTGCCGGAGCCGGTGTAGGATTTGGTCTCTTTATTGTCGGCGCGGTGGTTTCTGTCCTTGTTGCAAAGACTCCCGACTCTGTTCCTCCAGTGTTCTGGGGCAAGAGCAAATGGCTAAGCAGGTTTTGGTGGGTTGCTTTTTATTCGGTAGGCTTTTGTTCTTTGCCAATTTCATGTTTCGCCGCTTCTCCTTATAACTCTCTAATGGCATGCTTGAAATACAGGGCAATCAACTTACGCGCGACCTCAACTCGGTCATAGCAACCGGGAAGAACTGGAGCATTCCCGTCTTCTGGGCCCCCGTCATTCGCTACATATCATGTCCTATCCTTTCCATCATCATGTCTTTTGCGTATCCAGCTTTCTACAAATTGCGGATGGACCCTCTGCATATCTTTGCGTTCGCAGTCGCGCATGTGATAATGGTCATTGTGGTGGTGGGCCTCATCTTCCCACGAGCATTTGACATTTTTATCCCTCCTAAGCGACGGGAGAACGAGAGCATGGCATACGCTCCCCAAGTCACCATCATGGGGGTCAGTGATGGTAGCGCGGCCACGGAGGCTGGAGAGGGCAGAGACGAAAGCCAGGACTTTGGTAGCAAGGGATTGGAGGAAAGCAAGTAAAGGATATGTCGGTAGCTCGACGTCAAAGAGCTGTAGAACGTTCAATCTGATGGGGGATCAGCATTCTGTGTATATAAACATCTTGGTGGTAACTGGCCTGTGAGCAGTTTGCTCGGCAGGGGAGATACATTCTCCAGTCGAGTATTCATGCAGACCATAAGACTCTGCCAAATCATCATCGCAATCAACCGTCTGGTGTTCCCCACATCAGACAATCATGAGCGCCTTGTCCCTGCCCTTGGGCGACGCCCGGAAATGGAACTAGCCGGTGGCATTCATCCTTTGCCAGGAACCAAATCCACCTACGTCCTCGGCGGGCAGTCCGTCAGATTCAGTGATGACCGAATGGCACCTCCGGGTTTTCTGTCGCGTCATGCCGAAAGAGCAACCGCTTGACGACGTTTTCACGGCCCATCATGGACCATGCTGGACGGGCTGTGCTCGGCAGAAGTGAACCCGGCCAGCCGTTGAGCGATGGCATGGCTCAATTTGCGTCAAGATGAAAATGGCACTAGCATCCGCCACCGGACTTCACCAGGGTGACATGGTTGCGTGAGCCTTGGCTGGTCACAAGCCACCTACTTTCTGCCTGCGCTGGATCGGCAGCCCAAGGTTCCGGATGGTGGAAAGGCTTTGACAGGCTGAATGGGACTTGAGTTCAGATGGACGCGCCACTGATGAGCCCGGGCGGCGTTGGCTTGCTGTTGGCGTAAAAACTGAAATGGACCGGGTAAGATGGCGGTTACTCCGTAATCAAATGGCATGGAACTCAGCCCCGCTCCTCAATCCATGCTGACGCCCTCGCCCGCAGCGTCTTGAAGTCAAGCCTTTGGGCGTGTTTCCCTCTGGTGCCGTCTGGTGCTTGGACTCGCGGTCGGCCTGCGGTAGATGGATGCCCTGATACATCGGGACTTCATTTCTCAGCCGTGAAACATTGAAACCTGGGCTTGACCCTTCCATAAAATTGGGCCGGTGATTTGCCTTTAAAGTTGGTTCTTGCCCAAACCATAATATAGACCCCCGCGATCGCACCTTCCTCGCATTCTGCGACCGGATCCCAAATTTCATCCACCACCGACCTCGACATTCGCCTCCCCACGGAATCCTCCAGCAATCTCCCGCCAGGCCATGTCCAACATGCTTCGCAAAAAGGATGTCTTTACGGTGATAACCCCGATTCCCGGCTTCATCCCGCGCCAGCTTGCGCTCGATATCCTCCATTCGCACAGCGAAGTCATTACCCTCAATCCGCTCGTCCTCGAGCACAAGCCCATCTCGGCCCCGAGAAATGCCGCCGCCGACGAATTTTACAGCACTTGGTACGAGATCACCCAGCGCATCCAGTTTGTCCCCGGTGTAGGAAACCTGGGCTCCGGCAAGATTACCTTTACCGGCTGCTTTCACGACATGCCGTGGGGTTTGCAAACCCACGTCTACGCCCCGTTCAACGTCGACATGCGATCCAAGTACCAGATTGGCGGCAACCAACCTGGTCTCGAGCCTCCCGAGCAGCGCGAGCTTGGCCTCGGGGCCCCGGCCGATGGGCTTTACCTTCGCGAGGACATCGAAATCAAGTGCAACATTGCCATGGTCAGCTTTGTCAAGTCGCAGGCAAAGGCCGCAAACAAGGCCATGGTGCAGCGCATTGTCAAGAAGGCCGAGCTGCTGGACGCCGGTGTTCTCAAGGCCATGATGGAGGATGGCAAGCTAAAAACCATCAACCCCAACGATCGGTCCAGGCTCGATCGAACCAGCACCGTGAGCTATAGCCACAGTTCCGGCATGCCTAGTCCACCGGCGGCTTTCCAGCAACCACAACCTTTGCCATATCAACTCCCGGCTTCCCCGTCACATCCGTACTACGCCCAGCACATGTACCAGGCACAAGGACAGCCTGCGCCGTACAATTACGACAAGTATACGCCGCCGGTGCCGCCTGCGCCCGTGGAGCTGCCCGCAGTGGAGCTGCCCGCCGACATTCAACAATACCAGTATTACCATAGCCAGCCCCAATCTCGGTCTCCGCAGCCTCAGGAGTTTACCCCCAACTATCGACAGTCCGCATCTTCGTCCGACCCCCGGTGGTCGCTGGGCCAGCCTAGTCCTTCACTGGCCGATACGCATCGCACCAGTGCCAGCTCCGTACTCAGTGGTGCCGGCAGTTTTGGTCATCCATCACCGGGTCTGCAGAGGACAGCATTCGCGCCAGAGTTGGCTGCGCACACGGAATCAAGGGACGAGCACAAGTGAATCTGAAACTGTCACACAACAACCATGAAGCCTCTAGTCCAGGTCACGGCCTAGGGTTTAACCACTATGTGGAAAGATGCCTCCTTGCAACAGGTGCTCTAGGGCGAGGAAATCCGCGCTATTGCGGCCATATGGCTTAGCCATCTAGTCGGACTCGTCAGTGAAACACACTCAACTTTCTCCATCTGGACGCGTTTCACCGAGTCGTTTCCGGTATTGCATCGGATGCACTGCATTTGCGGGCTTCAATGTACCGCCACCATATGCTGGATGGAGACATTATTGGCTTGGTGAGATGCGGTCTTGCGGCGGCCTACCCTTTGGTACATCAGCCGGGTATGTGGCCGCTCTCCCGGAGGCCTACATATTTGATGTCAGAGGAGGATTGCGCACATGAGCTACGAGCCTGAATGTCGCTACAATGTCAACTTCGGTCTTTCAAGCCGATAGAACATGATGCCAGCTCCAGCACGCATGTGCAATGCGCCCCTGAGAACGCCCGGTGTCTATCCATGCCGGCCGAATCGGCCATGAAAGAAACACAGGATACCTCCCACGTCGAAAACAGCTACTTTTAACAAACTACGTCGAGATTTGTGGCATTACCATGAGGCATGTCCTGCACTTAACGCGCCACGCCTATTTGTAATGGATGTAAGAAATAAGATGGTCAGGCAGACGTCGCGGAAACCGGCTGCAACCGCATATTTGTGGCTACTAGACTGTCAAGGCCAACAGGATGAAAAAGTGGTCAGTCTTCTTGGATGAAATATGCCCGGGGCCGCGAACCGTTGGAAATATCCATGAGCAGATTGTCCAGTATGAGAACTACAAGAATAGAGCACGTCTTAGAACATTCATCAATTAATGTCAATCATTTTTAACATATTCCGACAGAAGTGTGAGTTTCATATTCAGCCAGGACCCAGTCTCTCAGCCGCGTCCCAACAGTCCCTTGACATAAAGACCAGCATCCCTCTCAGCAGCGAAGTCATCGACGCCCTGTCCGATTCTGCCCTCATCTACCAAAGATAATCGCACCTTACGCCATTAGCATTTGAGCCGCATCTCGACCGCACCCTATTATCAATCTCCCAATTCACAATACTCGCCCCCTCGGCGTCCACCCACCCACTGCTCCCATACGCCCACGTATTCCAAATATCAATCTGGCCGAAATTCGCAAGCGGCACATGCCCGCCCGTGTAATCACCAAAGTCCTCCAGCACAAAGTCAGCGTCGGTGCCGCAAAGCGGCGCCTGGCCGTAAAACTCCCGCGCAACCACCTGCCCCGTCGAGAGGTTCTCCAGCGTCGCGTTGCCCGAGGTGGCCGACCACGCGTGGACGCTCATCCGGACCTCGTCGCCGGGGGAGGCGCGGAACGCGGGCCGCGCGTACTCGTACGATGGCGCCGGCCACCACTCGTACCAGGGGACCACGGCGCCGTCGCCGTAGAAGCTGAGGCCCGTTTGGAGAATCCCGCCGGCAACGGAGCCCGTCGATGCCGACCCACGCCGCTACGGCGGAGCGGGAGGGCTGCCCTGCGATCCGGGGCACTCTCACCGTTCCCGTGACGTAGTTGAAGCCTTGGCCTTGCTGGACGGCGCCGGCCCAGGGCTGCTGCACTTGACGGGCGGCGAGCCTGTCGGACGGTCTCTCGGGTCCTGGGGCTGCTAGGACGCTGGGGATGGAGGCGGCCACGCTGATTGCCGACAACTTCATGTCGAGATTGGGGGTTGTTGCTTGGCTGGGGTGGTTTGCGAGATGGTGTTCTGAAGATGGGTTGTCTGCCGGGAGCGATGTCAACGAGGCCCAAGTCTGGGCTTATATACCCCGTGAGATGCGCCTGGAGACGGACTTGCCGGATCACCACATTGCGGCTATTCCATATTTTGCAGGCCGGCGTGTGTAGTAGAACATTGGACATTTGTCTTTGCCTGTACGAACGGCAAGGATGAAAGGTAGACGAGTGCTCGTAAAGCCACCAGGACTTGCGCGGACCAAAGCACCCCAAGTGCCAAACGAGGCAAAAGTAGCGTTATACCGTATACGCAAGTCGCATGGCCGGCCTTTCGTCTTTCAAGGCCGTTGGACATGCCTATTATCGTTAGGTATGCCTTCCAGATGGCCGCTAGTGCCGCGACCACCTCCCGTACGTAGCAGTGCAAAGTTTCAAGCTGGTGTTAACTGAATGGGATATGCCGCAGCATGTTGGCATACCTTTTTGAAGCAGAAAGGGTCTGGTGGTTTTGCCATTATGACCAGCACACTAATTGCGCCGCAGCTACTTTTCGAGGGTGGCAAGGCCCATCTGGAGATGATGGAAGCCATGTCGGTGCCAGGCAAGGAGCCATGTTGATAATTTCACGACTTCTTGTTGGACAAGCATCGGTGGGAACGACCACATCTGCGTCGCGGCATCACAACGGAATACTTGTCGTCCCTTTCCCTCCAATTCTTCCAGTTGGATATGAGAGCGCTTTCAGACGTCTGAGACTACTTTCAAGTACGCCAAGGTTTGCTCGTGGGCGAAAAGTAATCATGGCTAGCGGCCTTGGACTAGTTTAGGCGCATGTCGATGGAGGCAACATTGAAGAACTGGTGCTGTTGGAGCACCGAGCGCCGCGGACCTATCCGTCTTTGATGGGATTACGATTTTAAGACGCAGCCGAGTAGTGTGTGATGCTGATGCTGGTAACATGGTGGCGCGAAGAGCAGCCTTGGAAGGGCGAGAGACGGAGATGCGCCTGCGCCTGCGCCTGCGCCTGCTTCGAATGGGGCGTGCCTCGCCCGCTGTCATAGTATTCAAGCACTTGACCCGAATTCAATACTTGACTGTCATGTCTCTTTATCCTTCACAATAGCAGTGGGCACCCGAGGTCACTTGTTGCCATCAAGGGGTCAACGTGGAGAAGTGAGATTTGGAGCCAAAAGAATCAGGAGTGACAAATTGACAATGACGCCCCACAACGGGCCAAGCGGCGATTCTCATAGGTGGTGGCTGCAGGTGTGCCGTGTCCAGCCGTCCAATGGCCGTCCGTCGCATGTTCCGATGCCAAAATTTCATTTCGCGATGCTGTCATCAATGCTATGCGATGCCTGCGCCGGGACACAACCAGACCAGACACTGTATCCCGACGGCGCTATCTGCTTGACTACTAGTCAGAGTGCTGTGCGCGTGCTTCCGGCTCTTCAATCAAGCAATTGCGCCGAATCTGGTTGTCTGAGGCGAACAGGACGCGGGACATGTCGGCTCCAAGACCTCGAGGCTAAAGGGGGCATGCAGTCGTTTCTCACGCATTCTTCTCATCTGAGGGCGCACCGCCAAATCTTGGCGGTTTCTCATTTCTGCTCTACTGCAACATCTCGGCCCAGCCAGCACATTGCATCATTATTCGCTTTGATATTATTTATATGCAACCCTTTTTATTTCATATCCTCGACATCGGACTCTGGCCGTCATGCACCATGTCGGTGCGGCCCTCCATCATGACCGTACCTAATGCATGCCGACGCATGACTTCATTGCAGGTTTCCGTGCAGACGGCAAAGCGCAGGATAACATCGGCTGTTTCTGCATGTCCTACGCCGAATCTGCGCGAACCAACATGGCGACGGCTCACGGGCCCGGACGGCAACGGCAACGGCTACGGCAGCTTGAGCACGACCCAACAGTACGTCTGCACTCTTCCAGTACAATTGACATTTGAATACTTTTTCCCTCGAGAATGAACACCCAGGCCGTCGTCGGCCGTGGCTGGTTGGTGTGGTATTGTTGTTGAAATTGCCATGCTTTGTCGAGTTCAGCCCAAATCCTGCTAGTGCGGGCCTTATGGATTGTTGATGCATGCCATGGCCGGATGAGCAAAAACGGCAACATCAAATCAGCCCTTTTGCCTCGAAGCTGCGGCCAATCGCCAACATTGAAGCTTGAGCTGACTCCGCACTTTGATGCGGCTTCCGCGTTTGGCTCAAGTTCCCCTCGTTTTGACCTTTGACCCCTCCAAAGTCCAAACCTCTAAACCTCCAAACATTGACCACACCACGGAAAAGTCTGCCGTACCAAACTGCACCACTCACGCACGACGACCAGAGGTTTCAGAACCCCTCATTCCTCTATTGGAGCTTGTCCTGGTACTGCACCTCATCTTGTCCCATGTTGTGACAGCATGCCCCTCTCTCAGCCGAACCCGCAAGCCACCACCCATCCCCGCTCCACCTTGACTTCGGCTCGCTTCCACTTACACCATGACAATAGCTTCTACCTTCCACCTTTGGCTTGAGCACTCGGAGCTATCACAGAATCCGCTGACACTTACATTTCTTTCCTCAGGCTTCGTCTTTATAAGAGGTTCACATCCACAGTCGCCCGCCCCCGTCCATCCCTCGTCTCCTCTCGAATTCGACATTCTCTCGGACCCAACTGCTGGCGTCACCGTCAACTTCGCCATTGCTCTTACCGAAGACATCTAGACAACATGTGCAGAGCCCAAGCTGGTGTCGACCAGACTGGCGGTGGTGCCGCTCCTGGTAGCACCCACGGCCGCGAGCTGCTCCCTTCCAACGTCATCCCCCGCCATTACCACGTTACTCTCGAGCCCGACTTCGACAAGCTGACCTTTGACGGTACCGTCGTCATTGACCTCGATGTTGCCCAAGAATCCAGCTCCGTCTCCCTCAACACTCTCGAGCTCGACATCCACAGTTGCAAGCTGTCCGCCGACGGACAGACTGTCGACCATGCCCCCAAGGTTTCCTTCCATGAGCCCACCCAGGTCACCAAGTTCGACTTTGACGGCCATGTCCTTCGCAAGGGCTCCCAGGGACAGCTCGAGATCAAATTCACCGGTCAGCTCAACGACAAGATGGCTGGCTTCTACCGGTCCACCTACAAGCGCGACGACGGATCTGAAGGCATCCTGGCTTGCACCCAGATGGAGGCTACCGACTGCCGCAGGGCCTTCCCCTGCTTCGATGAGCCCGCTCTCAAGGCCAAGTTCACCGTCACCCTCATAGCTGACAAGAACCTGACTTGCTTGAGCAACATGGATGTTGCCAAGGAGGAACAAGTCCAGTCCACCATGAGCGGCACCACCAAAAAGGCTGTTCACTTCAACACCTCTCCCCTCATGTCTACCTACCTTGTCGCCTTCATTGTTGGCGAGCTAAACTATGTCGAGTCCACAAAGTTCCGTGTCCCTGTCCGTGTCTATGCCCCGCCAGGCCAGGACATTGAGCATGGCCGATTCTCTCTGGACCTTGCCGTTCGAACCCTGGAATTCTACGAAAAGGTTTTTGGCATCGAGTTCCCCCTCCCCAAGATGGACCAGGTGGCCATTCCCGACTTTGCCCAGGGCGCCATGGAGAACTGGGGCCTCGTCACCTACCGCGTGGTCGACTTGCTTCTCGACGAGAAGACCAGCAGTGCTGCCACCAAAGAGCGTGTCGCCGAGGTTGTTCAGCACGAGCTGGCTCATCAGTGGTTTGGCAACCTCGTCACCATGGACTGGTGGGAGGGTCTCTGGCTGAACGAGGGCTTCGCCACGTGGACTTCATGGGTATGTACCGAGACTCGTGATTCAATTCTCACACAGCCCCTGCCGCTGAATTGGCCAATCATTTTGCTAACATGCTTTAGTACTCATCCAATGTCTTCTACCCGGAGTGGAAGGTTTGGGAGAACTATGTCACGGACAATCTGCAGTCCGCTCTGTCTCTCGACTCCCTCCGTAGCTCCCATCCGATTGAGGTGCCCGTCAAGCGCGCCGATGAGATTAACCAGATTTTCGACGCCATCTCTTACTCCAAAGGCTCCTGCGTTCTTCGCATGGTGTCTACTTACCTTGGCGAGGAGACCTTCCTCGAGGGAGTTCGTCGGTACCTGAAGAAGCACGCCTACGGCAACACGCAAACGGGCGACCTGTGGGCTTCCCTCAGCGAAGTCAGTGGCAAAAATATTCAAGAAATCATGAACGCATGGACCAAGGAGGTCGGGTATCCCGTCTTGACTGTTACCGAGAACGGTGCCGACAGCTCCATTCACGTCAAGCAGAACCGATTCTTGCGAACTGGTGACACCAAGCCCGAGGAGGACAAGATTTTGTACCCTGTCTTCCTGGGTCTTCGCACAAAGGACGGCGTCGATGGCGAAATTGCCCTCACTGAGCGCGAGAAGGACTTCAAGGTCCCCAGCACAGACTTTTTCAAGCTCAACGCCAACCACACGGGGATTTTCCGAACCTCGTACTCGCCTGCTCGTCTGGAGAAGCTCGGCCAGGCTGCCAAGGATGGCCTCCTCTCTGTCGAGGACCGCGCCGGTATGATTGCCGACGCCGGTGCTCTTGCCACTTCCGGGTACCAGAAGACGTCTGGTGTGCTCAACCTACTGAAAGGCTTCGACTCTGAAAACGAGTTTGTTGTCTGGAACGAGATTGTGGCCCGCCTCGGGGCAATCCAGAGCGCCTGGGTGTTTGAGGCTGAAGAGGTCACCGAGGGCCTGAAGGCGTTCCAGCGCGACCTGATCAGCCCCAAGGCGCACAAGTTGGGCTGGCAATTCTCCGACAAGGACGGCCACATTGAGCAGCAGTTCAAGGCGGTGCTTTTCGAGGCCGCCGGTCTCAGCGGTGACCAGAAGATTATCGACGCCTCCAAGGACATGTTCAACAAGTTTATGGCTGGTGACAAGTCGGCCATCCACCCCAACATCCGCAAGAGCGTGTTTGCCATTGCCTTGCGATACGGCGGGGTCGAAGAGGTAAGGGCTCTTTTTTTTTTTTAACTCTCGTCTCCCGATGGCCACGATGTGCACTTACTTTACATGTTACTGACTTGACTGATGGACACAGTACGACAAGATTCTCAACTTTTACCGATCATCGACCAACTCGGACGAGCGCAACACGTGTCTGCGCAGCTTTGGGCGCGCCAAGCAGCCGGAGCTCATCAAGCGCACGCTGGGCCTCCTCTTCAGCCCCGAGGTCAAGACGCAAGACGTGTACATGCCCGTGATTGGGCTGCGCGCCCACGCAGAGGGGATCGAGGCGCTGTACAGCTGGATGGAGGAGAACTGGGCGGCTCTCTACGAGAAGCTGCCGCCGACCCTGCCCATGCTCGGCTCCATGGTCAACATTATGACGTCTGGGTTCACGACGCAGAAGCAGCTTGAGCGAGTGGAGAAGTTTTTTGGGGTCAAGAACAACAATGGATACGACCAGTCGCTCGCCCAGAGCATAGACGCGATCCGGTCCAAGATTTCGTGGCTGTCTCGTGACAAGGAGGATGTGGCTGGTTGGGTCAAGGCCAATGGGTACGCTAAATAGCTTTGCTGTAGTAAAGTAGGCCAAGTGAGGGGATGAAAGGACTTACTTGCTAGCATACCGAGCAGAGTAATGTGTGGAATAGGAAAAAAAGTCATGGTATTTATTACATATATATTAGTCTTGGGACATACGTGGTAGGCGTTGATGGCGAGGATGTGAACGCAGCGTCTAGCAGACCAAGATGAGCAAAAGAAAAGGCATTCTTCTCGGCGTTCATGTACATTCGTGACTTGTGAGGCAGCGTGATCAAAGGCAACGTAACGTGCGGGGTCATCAAGGCACCAGACGGTCAACAGTATGGTATTTATTTATTACGGTGGTGGTGCTCGAGAGCCCTGGCCAGAGACGACATTGAACATTCAATGTTGAACAGACAGTAAGAAACAAGAGGTAAATAAGGCATACGATGATATTAAATATTAAACAGATAGTAAGAGATAAAAGGCAAATAAGACATGCGATAATATTAAATATTAAATAAATAGTAAGAGATAATAACTAAAAGCCTACATACTTTATGTAGTGTCACGGTTTCGCCCACCAAAATCGCTGACATTTGACGCCGCTTCGGGCGGCATGGAGCTGTCAACTGGTGGGGTTTCCCTTGCACAGTTGACCTGACACTTGACGCCCTCCACAAGAGCCCAGCGTGCAGACGAACAACATTGAATCCCACCAGACAGGCTGCGGCTCCAAGGACCGTGGCCGAACGACATGGACCTTTCATGGCACCAGACGCCGTTGCTAATCCCCTCCGCAACTTTGTCCAAAGATGGCCCCAGGCCCCTCGTCCTTCCATCCTACAGAAGTCATGTCCTCCTCTTCCATCTCTGGCAGAGTCGGCGCTCCCTTACTAGCCACGATTATGGTGTCTCAATTCGATGCTGCAACCTTGACAGCATATTCTGACCAGAGCTCAGGTTCACCGTTCCAATAATACTCCAGGATGTACAACCGAGCCCACGACGCACCACAATGACTATGCACCGACCAGGGCTGCTCTCAGACGGGGTCTTTCTTTTGACGCCATGAATGGCACCTGTGACAGTGCAAGCTCGTTAACACTGATATAGGGAAATTTTGCCATATAAATACCTGGACTACTCACCTGATGGTCTGATACAAAGTCCGCTCTTCATACCACTCCGTTGCCCACCGTCATACCAAGTGAGTCAAGAAAAAGAGACAGAAGTGGCTTCAGAAACAGGTGGCGCACGTTCGGTAAAAGCGTATTCGATCTTCACAAACTACCAAGCCGACATGTGTATTTGAATTAGGCAGAGTTTATATTAACAGATCGGGCCTGGCCATTCTCCAGTTTTGCGTCTTCTATTCTGAATTATTCCAAGATTAGTACCGGCCTCGTGGAATTTTCTCATTTTACACTTAACATGGTTGATTTGGGATATTTGATGTTCTCTCTCTGATATAGCTCTCCTCTCATGATGTCGTCCATGTAGCACTCCCCGAGAAAATAGAAACTGTCCTTAGTTGGCCGTAACACGTATGGAACTTTGCCACCTTTCAGCACGCAAACACGATCACCCACACCGGTGCACGCCGGCCCTAAACCCAGAGACCCTTCTTGAGTGCGGAAAATACGCCTAGAACGACAAGCATATCGTACTCCCCGCGCGTATCTTTGCCAGTTTCCACTGATACCTGCCAAATCTAGGGGTGTATAGGTTCTACTTCTCTGACCAGTGGATTGGAGTATATGGTCGATAAATGCAACGTAGTCGGCGTAGAATTCCCACCTCTGATTCGCGTCAAGCTGATAAACAACCTCTCCGTTTGCTGTGTGGCCGCCGGTCAGTGTTCGACACAGCGCCTCAAAACTTAGTCGAGAAGGTTCACCCGATTTATTCGATGTGTTGACTTCGCTCCACAACGCCAGCATCAGATCTGGAAAAGGATGTAGCGAGCCATAGTCATCAAGCGACGTCGGGTGGATATCGCTTACAGATACGATCTCTTCGAAAACAATGCCGCTAGCCGCCATTTCCCAGCGAGATGGAAAGGACACTTCGGCGGCCTGTTGTCCACCGGCACACCATGTTTGGCGGTCTAGAAACGACACAGATCTCTGGCGAGGCCAGTAAGGCACCCACGAGGGAAGATGGTCTTTCTGCCGATAAGAGTCTTCATGTTGCACATTGGAGAGAATTCGGAGTCCACTGCCATCATTTACCGCGGCCATAACGACGTCTACATATACTTCTGCCGTGTTCTTGCTGTAATCAGGTTCTAGAATCCGCCCTACCAGTGTACAATCTTGCAATCCCAAGAGTCCGTACACAATGTCTCTAGGATCCGTAGCTTTGCGAATGCAAAATGTCTCGAGATTTCCCAATATAGTGTCTTTGCCTTGATGAAAATATAGTTGAGCTGCAGAAACACAACGGTAGGCTTTATCGCACTGCCGGTGACCGGAGCTGTATTGCGTTGGTTGAGAGATTTGTGCTGTCAAGACGGCTGCTGCTGCACCAACACGCTCCCAGGTAACATGGCATGTATCGATTAGAATAATGCCGTGCTGTGCAAGAATAATTTCCTGCGCGCACCAAATCCTTTCAAACCAGGGCCGCGCATAGAAACGAGAAATTGACAACCAGGTTTCCTTGTCAAAAGCGCCGTCTAGCGATTTGTCTGTAACCACTCGAACCGACTCGAGGTGTTTGAAACTCATGCATTCGGCCAAGTTGAGGTTTTGGGCTTGGGCATAGCTGATGCAGCTTTCGTAGATCAAGTCTATAGCGCTTACCGCCAGATGTACTTTTTCTCCGCAGTCTCGGCCAAGCCAGACCAAAACCCTCGAAGCTTGACTATAGATGAGTTGCATCAGTGAAACCTGTTGGCTGCGCTCGACGAGATCCTGCTGATTGATGCAGACTGCATCAGCCCAAATTTGTCGAGATATTCGTGGCAACCTTATTTGCAGCAATGCATCGTGAAGGCTTTCGGTGATGGTGATGGTGGCTCCTTCGCAGCTGATTTGACATTTGACAGTCTGTTCTCCCCATACATACGATACGGCTTCGAAATCCGGACCATCAGAAAGATCAGATGTAATAAGGCGGGTCTTGACGGACTCGTTGCCTGATCCCGGCAGCAACTCGAGTATTCTAACCTGCTTGCCAGCGAGACGATCCGAGTAGATCGCTGGCATTGCAGCCTAGATTCTGCAACTGAATCCAATAAATAGACAAGTAAATAATGAAACCCTGAGGAGGAGCAAATCTTCTGAAGCGCCAGGCTGGAGTGACGACGAGAAAACTTGGCAAGAAGGGCGGGGAGATGGCTTGTCTCCCACCAAGTTAACACCACAGTTCGTCACCAGGCGCAGATGCTCCCCCGCTCTTCTCAAGTCTCCCTTTTGATTGGTCCACAAATCTAACTGTTAGCCCAGGGGATGAGCTGGAGATGTAAGTCCTGGTATGACTGCCACATAAGCTTTTACCACCCGTGCCTTGTAATATGCTGGAATAAGACAAACATTAAGATGCACATTGTCCTTGTATAAGCCTTTAACGGTAAACACTAAACTTGACCTTTATAGAAAATGGTTTGCAAACTTAAGACGAGCGTCAAGGGAATATAGATTAGTCTATGCGCGAATCAAGGGGTTTCGTAATATACTACTAATTTGCTATTATTACCTGTATAGACAGAAATATTGCGGTAAAAGACATAATCGGCAGGGAGGAGAGGGTCAAGGAAAGAGTCTGGTTAGAATGAGGCACGGGAGGATAGAGAGAGGCAAGCCAATGGTGGAGTGCTGTTTGTGGGTGAGGTCAAAAGCAGCGATGTGGCGGACAGGCGTCTGGTGTTATTGATGGGTGCCGCCTAACCCAGCGGGGAAGGCCGCGACACTGATATTATAAGGTAAATAAGGCATGTAATAATATTGAATATTAAACAAACAGTAAAAAACAGCAAGGTAAATAAGGCATACAATAATATTAAACATTAAATAAATAATAAGCGACAGTGAGGTAAATCTCTTTAGTTGCCCAATAGCTCGTGGGGCCTATGTCTTCTACCATGTAATTTTCCTAGGTAAGCGAGTCTCCACGAGCTATTGAGCAACTAAAGAGATAAGGCACGCAATCACATTAAACATTGAACATTGAACAGACAGTAAGAGACAAAAGGTGAACAAGGCACGCGACGACATTGAACATCAATTTAAACAGACAGTAAGAGACAAAAGGTAACAAGGCATACATCGACAGTGGAGCACGTATGTCATGACAGAGTAGAGTCTGGTCGAGTATTTATTTCCAACACGGATCTACAACAGCCACGATGAGAATGAAACAAAGGGCCACTGCAGCGCAAATCATGTTCATAATCATACTGTATGATTCTGTATCCGTGCACCAACAGCACGTCAGTGATGCAAAGGTCCAAATGTCGTCCATCAATAATTTCAACGCACAGCCCATCCATCAATGTCGTCCATCAATGTCCATCCATCCATGTCTCGTCAATCCATCTCGACAATGTCCATGCAAGCAACAACTACGGCCTCGCCCCGCCCCGCCCATGCGCCGCGTCATACAACCCCCTAATATCCGCCTGCCACTGACTCACATTGGCCCTCAGCACGCGACGATCATACGTATACAAGCCATTCACCTCGCCCTCCACGTCCGTCGTCTGCGTCCACACGCCGCCGCTGCACGCATACCTTTCCACCTGCTCCGTGAGCTCGCGGAAGAGCACCCCCGCGCGGTAATTGTAAGCGTCGAGGTCGGCGCTGACCTCGTACGTCTGGTTAATGGTGTCAATGGCCTGCTGGACGTTCCAGAGGCTGCCGGGTTTAAGTCAGTCATGTATTCAGTCAAGTGTGCACGCAGAGCCCAACACAACTCACTGCTCAATCGAGACGTTGTGCCCGATGCCGCCAAACTCGCCTTGGAACCCGATGCGGCGGGGGTCGTAGGGCGACGAGAGAATCGAGTAAAAGGGCGTGCCGCACTGCGGGTTGGCGTAGTGGTGGTTGTCCTGCGCGGCACTGGGGTCAGCCAACATTGAACTCGACCAGACTTGGTCAATACATGGTCCAGTTCACATCAAGACACGTACGGAAAAGTCGCCAAAGCCGTGGTCGTGCCAGCCCGTGACGGCGTCGACCAGGCGCGAGGGGTCGAGGCGGCGCACCACGTCCGTCAGCCGCTCCTCCGGGTACGGCGGGCCGCGGAGCTGGCCCCAGCCCTCGTTGTAAATGACCCAGACGACGAGCGAGGGGTAGCTCTTGTGCTCGTCGACGAGCACCTCGAGCTGGCGCTGGAACTCGGCCTGCTGCGCCGGGCTGGGCGGGCGGTTGCCGTCGGCCGGCAGCGAGGGCATGTCCTGGATGACGAGGAGGCCCATCTCGTCGCAGGCGCGGTAGAACAGGTCCGGCTCGACCTTGATCTAGGGGCGGCGTCAGCGCGGCGGACAAATTGGCACAAAAAGAAAAAAAAAGAAACATACGTGCTTGCGCACCATGTTGAAGCCCAGGCGCTTGAGCATGCGCAGGTCGTACACCATGGCCTCGCGGCTGGGCGGCGTGTACAGCCCGTCGGGCCAGAAGCCCTGGTCCAGGGTGCCAAAGAGGAAGACAAACTCGCCGTTGAGCAGGGGCCGCTGCACGCCGTCGACGAGGCCGGCCGAGACGGTGCGGAACCCCGTGTAGCTGTGCACGCGGTCGTCGCCCAGGGTCAGCGTCAGGTTGTACAGCGTGGGCGAGGCCGGCGACCACAGCTGCGGCGACGCGACGCGGAAGGCGAACTCGGCGTCGGACGGGCCCGATGCCTGCCCCACCGTGCGGCCCTCGGCGTCCACCACGGCGATCTTGACCTCGGCGCCCTGCTCTTTGCCCGACGTGTGCGCCGTCACCTTGACTACAAAAGATGAGCAACACTATTGACCCGGTATCGGAGGAAAAAAAAAAAAAAAAACACGCGACATACCTTCTCCGTCCATGCCGGCCGACACGTCGAGCTGCGTAATGTGGTTGGCGGGCGCGCGCTCCAGCCAGACCGTCTGCCAGATGCCCGAGCACGAGCGGTAAAAGATGTGGCTCGGGTTGCGCGTCTGCTTGCCGACGGGGATGACCTCGGCATCGGTAGGGTCGTGCACAAAGACGAAGCTGCACCAGGGGGCGTCAGGGGGGCGGTTCGTTCAAACTCGAGGCATCGCACTCACAGCTCATTGTCCCCTCCCCAGCGGACGTGCTCGGTGACGTCGACGGTGAAGCGGAAGTACCCGCCGACGTTGTGGCCGGCGCGGGCGCCGTTGACAAAGACGGTGGCCTCGTAGTCGACGGCCTCAAAGTTGAGCAGGACGCGGGCGCCGCGCCAGGCGTCGGGCACGGGGAACGCGCGGCCGAACCACATGTGCGTCGAGTTGAGGCTCTGGATGCCCGAGAGGCCGCTCTCGACGCACGACGGCACCAGCACCTCGCGAGTGAGCGGCGTCTGCGGCGGGCGGTCGGGGCTCGCGTCGGTGGTGGCGGCGGCGTCGCCAAAGGTCCAGAGGCCGTTGAAGCTGCGCCAGTCGTCGCGCCGGAGCTGCGGCCGGGGGTGCTCCGGCCACGGGTTCGTGCCGACGGCGTAGGTCCAGTCCGTGTCGAGCGGCGGCGTCTGCACCTTGTACGGCGTCGCGGTGCCCTGCACGCCGCCCCCGGTTCCCGCGACGTGCATCAGCGACACGCCGCCCCAGAGGACGCGCTGCAGGAGGTGCATGGCTGCGGCGGGCTTGCGGCTGTCTCGTCGTGTCGTCTTGTCCGCGTATATACGCCCGTGTCTGACGCACGAATACTGTGCTTGGTGTGGTTGTCGTGTCGGCCAGGTCGGGGGCACGCGCTTCAAGCAGCTTGTGCAAAAACACCAGACCAGACAGGAAAATGCCGCATCTGCGTCTCCCTTTTAAACAAAAACAGGACGGGCAGCTCGGGCAGGACCATGCAGGCCACCAGACAGGTCGATTGACTTGCATCAATGTCTGACCGTCTGGTACGGCAGGGGGAACTCTTGCCAACATTGAATTCGATGCAGTCTGGTCGCACCCCCCGCCCACGACCGGACACGACTCATCTTGGCGGACCACAACACTTGCCATTTTACACTCGACATTGTCCACGCGGTGAGACATGCGCCGATCGTCATCATGGCAGCGCAAACGCCGAGGTCGTCGGACACAGTGCTGTCTTCCGGGCGTGCTTGCGGCCGCGGAGGGCGACGCATTCCATCCACGCGCCAGGCGCCTGACAAGTCACGCCCAGCCGGCAG
This sequence comes from Metarhizium guizhouense ARSEF 977, assembly GCA_000814955.1. Taxonomy (NCBI): domain Eukaryota; kingdom Fungi; phylum Ascomycota; class Sordariomycetes; order Hypocreales; family Clavicipitaceae; genus Metarhizium; species Metarhizium guizhouense. The sequence goes on along the minus strand of AZNH01000082.1, from coordinate 20,463 downwards.
ATGGACAAGACGGCCGGCTTCTTCGACTGGCGCGCCAGAATCAATTGATCCATCCATGGGCCCGGGACATGCTGGCGAGTTGGGCACGACGCTCCCTGCATCACGCGCGCACGGCATGCGTTTTGCGCGAGGGGGTGGAATTGGCCGTCCATGCTTTTTTTTATTCACCCCGATTGCGGGGTATGTTCCAGCGAGATTGTGCATGGCGGGGAGGACATCTGGAATTGATCCCTGCCGCTTCAATGTTGGCCGGCTCGAAATGGAGTCTGCTTTGGTTCGCATCGCGGAATCTCGCGTTTATACAGTCCCCTTAAATTATTCTTTATGCGCGACCAGGCAGGGGGGCTGATAATTAATACAAAAGGTCAACTGGATCTTATGGTCGAGCGTAAAACACTAACAGCTTCCCTGTCAGGTCGTGCATGAAGAGTCTGGTCAAATGTAATTCAATGGGGGCACTGTAGAGGCCGGCCGTGGTGCAGGCTGCTCCATGTCCGCAGACGACCAACTGCATCATGCCGGACAGCTGGCACCGGCGCCTTCTTTTTTTAATTTACCAGACCAGACTTTTTTATTTTATTTTCGCAGCTTGACCGCTCTCTGCCCAAAGCGGAAATGATGCTCGCTTTTGCAGAGCGTGTAGTATGCCCGCCCGGCCCCGATGCGCGATGCGCGATGCAGAGTCGTCGGTACGCCGGCACTTTTGTATGACGACCCGACACCGATGAATCCCGAGGCATGTTCTACGAGGGGGGAATTTCCATCCTTCTCGTGCGAGGTGCGGAGACCAATGGCTCGCCTGGCTTCCGGCCTCGAGACCACCACGCGAGGTTACATGGCCGTGGCCGTCGGGAATGGCTGCCCACCCGTCGTGGCGTTGGTGCTCAATCGCCACCCATCATGTGGCCACAATGCATTGTTCCACACGAGCTTAAACTTAATGGAACCATCCTTTGGTGCCCCGTGAGCGAGCTCGCCCCAGCTCGAGCAGATGTCCCTTGTTTCTCGCCCCGAGCAAGCTGATGGCACGGGTTCTTGTTGTCTTAGAGCCCAGAGCGTCAAGGCGCCAGATGTTTGCCGGCCGGCTGGTACCCCAACTGTCGATCCGTGGGCATGCAAAATTTGGGGGAAATGGGACATGGAACCGCATGTAGAGGCGGACACGGGTTGTTGCATCCGACGCCCCCGCGTATAGTTGCCAATGGAATATGCCGTGAGACGCTGTGTGAGCATCAAAATTGCAATAGTGCAGCGATAATGAGGAGAGGGTGTCGGTCCTCTGCGCCTGCAGCTGCCGGGGTCTGGTGAGGCATTTGGATTGACTTGTGTCTTGCTGGCCGACGTGTGAGTCTTGAGGGGCACTGTTTGAGCGTCGTGGAAAGAAGACGAGGCCTCGACTGGCAAGGCAATCCGGCCGCCAAGGGCCAGTGTCTGCAGCAATCATCTTGGAGATGGGAGCAGTAGATGTAGTCGCCTTGCTGGCATTCCCATTATGCAAAGAGGTCAACTGGTACCAGGATTCATGATGAAGGCTTCTACACAGACAGAGCAAGCGTGGCCTTGGAGGGACTGTTGTAGGATGACTGTGAAGCCTTGTGAGTCGGCATATATATATCTATTTTTTTTAAACAAAGAACCAAGAATCAAGATCAAGCCAACACAGGAACTTGAGTAAATCAGATGGAGCACTTCTCACAGCGTGCTGTGCCATCTCATTCTTCAAAAACTGCCCATGCAACAGCAAACACAAAAACATTAATGTTCCTCTCTTCTACAGCCCTATTCTTGCGCCGGAAAGACTCCAAACCGCCCCGCCTCCCGCAACGCCTCCCGCAACACCTCTCGCCGTACAAGAACCGTCTATACCTTGACCACCAATTTGCCGCCGCTAATCTCGCCGTTTCGCATCCGGTCCAGCCCCGCATTGACACTGTCCAGCCCATACTCGACGTCGACAATGTCGGGCGGCAGCAGCAGGCTCTTGTCCAGCAGGGCGGCCGCCCAGGCCACGAGCGCGCCGCCAATGCTCTCGACCTCGTGAAACAACTTGATCGGCACCGTGTGCAGCACGACGTCGTCGCCCTCGCTACCCTTTGGTAGTCCCGCGAGCCCCACGAGGTGGCCGCGCCGCCGCTTCGCCCGACGCGGCGTGCCCGGCGGCGACATCAAGGGCGTGGCGCCGCCTCCCGCATCGCACGCCGTCTGCTGCAGCGCCTGGAGCAGGTACGTCGCCGACTCGCGGCCGCGGGTGTCAAGGCCAAACCGCAGCCGGCCACCGGTCGCAGTGCGGAGGACGTCGACGGCGCGCGCCGGGTCGTAGCTGTCGACCAGCAGGTCCGGGCGGATGACGGCGTGCCCGGACAGCCAGCGGCCGTGCTTGGCGCTGTCCACGACCACGGCCACCCGCAGCCCAACAAGCCGCGCGAGCTGGATCGCGAGGTGTGCCGAAGTCGCCGAACCTAAGAGGCACCGTGTCAGTCAGCCCGATTATGCTCCATTCTTCTCGGCCAGGGGGGCGTCTAGTTACCGCCCCAGACGGCGAGCCAGTCGCCCGCCGCGGGCCGCTCGTCCGGCTCCAGCCCGTCCAGGCACTCGACGGCCACGTCCCGCGGCAGCTTATCCTCGCCGAGGCCGCGCACCGCCCGGTACAGGTCCGGCCCGTCGAGGACCGGCGAAAAGTCGGCACCCAGCGAGACGCCCAGCGCCAGGGCGGCCGCCGCAAACGCGACGCCAAACGCCGACCCTTGCTCGTAGCTCATGCGCGCCGGGAGCCGCACCACCGTGTGCTCCCGCGCCACGACGAACTGCTGGTACGCCGCCTTGCGCGGGTCGCGGTAGTCGGTGGAGATGACGGCCACCTGTCGTGCGTTGTGTTAGTGTGTCAGCGACGAAGAAGAAGTAATTGCAAGATTGACCCGTCGTCACGTACTCTGTCGCCGACCTTCCACCTGGTGTTGCCGGGCGAGACCTGCGCCACCTCGCCCGCCAGCTCGCGGCCCGCGATGCACGGCAGCGGCGGCAGCCCAAAGCCAAAGTCCCTGCCAGCACAGTCAGACATTAATGATGTCCCGTCTTGAGATGCACGCATTTAGACGCACGGTGCCTTCCAGTCAATCGGGTTCAGGCCAATGGCCCTGTTCCTCACCAGCACCTCCGACTCGTGCGCCAGCCGCGGGACGGGATACTCCTCCACGAGGTCGTACCTCTGCCGCGGCGCGCGCAGGAGCAGCACCGTCTGCGAGGGGGGCGTCTCGTCTGGTACCTGAGAGTTGCCCATTGTTGTGCGAATCCCGGGAGCAAAAATGATATTTTGAGGTTGGAAAAAAAGAAGCGCACATGGCAGATGCTTCCCTCGCGTCGGGTGTTTGTTGGTCGATTTGCATTCTGCCGCTGCCATGAGCCGGCAATGCAAGCTCGCCGAAAACCGGCCGCGACAAGGCGAACTGTAACTTTGCAAGACGACATGGACGAGACGATGGCGCAATTTTGGCATCTGGCGAGGCCATCGCGCATCGGGACCCACTGCCCCCGTTGCGTTGGGCCTCGTTCACGGGGAACCCTGGCAGGGACAAAGGCTATCTGCGAGGACAATCTTGATTCGTCGTGCGCGTCGTCGTGGTAGATTCTGCGAGCACGTCATGGCCCTGGCCGATATTGGTGTGGCGGCTTGCTGCCGGCGCGTTCGGGGGCCTCTGTTGGCGGGTGGGAGGAGCAGGCGCCATGGGTTTTGTACATGTAGTCACTACAATTACTGGTGTTTGGTTGTTTGGAACACGAACAAGTGTATTTAATGTTGGCTGGGTTTTTATCGCGCAACATTGAAAGCTTGCAGTGCCAACGCTGCTGCGTTTCAAACAGAAAAGAGGGACAATGGGCACACTTGTAGACTTGATATCAAGGGCCGCTTTCTGCATATTTTTGTTGGTTTGTTCTGCTCCGTGGCTCAACGGTCAAATCGACATATTTGCAACAGGTTCCCGTAGCTGAAATGCGGGTGGCTGTTGATGGGAGGAGCCAGATGCTTCGAAACAGTCGTGAGCATTGCATGATGGCGCTGAGATGGCCAGAGTGTAAACAGCACCGAGTACTCGTGCCTCTGTTGAGGACATCATTGCAACAGCTGGCCCTGTCACTTGTCGCCGTTTACCATTGGCAGACGCAATTTCCAGTCCTGGCACTCCCGTTTTCCCACGTTGAATTTCAGCGTTTCGTCCCAACGCGGCCAGCTATGGATCGAATCAAACACAGCATGTTCCTGGATGAATGCCATCTAGAGACAAATCACAAATCCGACAGAATACCCAAGCTGGTAGTTTTGATTGCACGTTCCGTGAATCTGGCGCGTCTTCGTCTGTCCTTCTGACCCGGGACTTGCAGTCGGGTGCTCACTTTGGGATAACTCCGTGCGTCACCTTGCCGGCCCCGTTTCCTCGGGCCTTGCGTTTTTCAGGTGTAGCGCTCTCTTTTTTCCACCTCCCCGTGTAACCTGCGTGCCTGCCGTTAGAATTAGAGCCGGAAATATTTGCCCCATAGATGTTATACTTAAGACAGCCGCGGGTCGTTGTATTGTTATAAGACGCGTGAGGTAGATTATTGGAGTGTTTATGCCTCACCATACATGGCAGCCAATACGACCAGCGGCATTTCTACAGTTTTGTACAGCAATTCAATCTGTCTTGTCAAATTCGCTTCTTCTACCTACAATGCTACTTTTGGACGGGACTTGCCGCCGGACATCTGATTTGAATATCTGCCCGGCGAGGTCAGCCATTCTCTGACTATACATGCGAAAATACGACAGCCTTCAGCTGTAGGGGTTATAAAGATGGCCAATAGACACGCATGACATTTATTCGCGCGGGTCGGGAATAACCGTAGCCGAAGAACCATTCCCGATACGATGGCCCGACTCCGACGCAACTCCGTGGCACTGTGTCTCGCTTCAGCTGTGTTGACTCGTGGCGCGCTGTTTGTTCCCCCGTGCCTTGAATGACAAACTTGAGGGTCCATTGTGAGTCTGGCCATAGAGGCGCCGTGCTATAAGAATATTCGGGTAGACAAAGCGGAATACTTGGTGGCCGACGTGGAGTAAATCAGCGCGCTGGCAAGTGACCGGGGTTAGCTTTAGCTTTTCGCCTACTTTATTAATATGATATATATGTACAAGGTAATTTTTAACCATTGAATTAATTAGGGAAAAAGTAACTTGCGTTACTCATGTAGCATGGTAAACCTCATAAAACCCGCACATATAGTAGCACCAAATCCAACAACAATAACAGCTCGCATACGTATAAAGCTCGCTAGAGGGGATAAATTACACCAGACGCTACCATGTTCGCCCTCCTTCTTTGCCCACCCCAGGTCAACGTCCGTTAGCATCAGGGTCTTGTATCGTGCTTGGTCTTGGCCATTTATCACCCAGAAACAAGTACGCCATGCCACCCATATAACTAGTCACTTGCGTAAAACCCAATGCAGCGTTATCGACTGTATTAAAATTACGGATATGAGTCAAATCTATTCGCTTCGCCCAAAATGCCCAATGATAATTTCCCAGACTCGGCTCCCAGATACGCACACGGCTATTATATGAAATAATAAAATTAAACAAAATAGTACGGGACCAAAAAAGGAAAAAAGCCCGCCACGTCACCAAGGACGGTACTTGGGCCACTCAATAGCAGCCACATCCTCGTAGCACTCGGTCTCGTAGGCAAACTCATGACTGAACAGTGACCCGTCCGGCAAGTCGTCCAGCTTGGCGCACTGGGCAAACAGGCGGACGGGCACGCAGTTGCCGGGGATGGCCTCGGGCCCCCGGAGCCCCAGGGTGAACTGCTTGACCACCAGGCACGGGCGGCCGCCGTAGTAGGGGACGGTCTCGTTGCAGACGGCATACGTCTCGGGGTACATGAAGGTGTAGGGGACGGACCAGCGCGTCAGGCCGATGCCCCTTGCGCCGGGGCCGGCGTCGAGGTGGGCGGTGCTCGCCGTGTCGGAGCCCTGGTCCCGGGCGAGGCGGAGGCCCCATGGCGACGGGGGCGTGCCGGCGTCCGAGAGGACCGTCGAGTTGGCAAAGTGGAACTCGAGCGCCGTGCCGTTGATGTAAAAGGTGCGCGGGTGGTCGGTCTTGTGGCCGACGCCGAGCAGGGACAGCCCGGCGCCGACGTGGATGCCGTTGATGTACGTTTGGTGGATCGACGGCGAGAAGTCGCGCGACAGGTCGGTGACGTTGACGACGAGCTGGAAGCCTTGTGATTTGGACGTGGGGGGCGTGGCTGTGGGCGTGTCGCGGGAGCCGATGATGGGCGAGGCAGCGGCCAGGCTGGCGAGGCTGACGATGACGGACAAGTACATGGTGAGGTGGTGGTGAGGTGGTGGTGAGAGTGGTGATGAGAGTGGTGGTAAGAGTGGAGGTGAGAGCGGTGGTGATGACACTAATAAGAAGCGGCGATGAGAAGCGGCAATAAAAAGTGATGGTGAGAACCGGCGATGAGAAGCGCAATCACAGCGGTGCCGCAATAGTCTCAAACAATCAAGATGCTCAAGTGTGCAAGTCATACGCCACCCGGCTCGAGGACGACGACGACGACAAACCCTTCTTATAAGTTACATCCACCCGCCCGCCTCAGCAATACGTACATACCAGCCAGTGACACGAATAGGCGAGGCACAGGCGCACGAGGCATCAGCTGGCTATGACGACACGCCGTCTCCGCCCAACACCCAAAAGCCAGGCAGCCCGCACGGGACGAATGGCCGAATGCAACGCCGTGCCGACAAATCGAGAGATGGGCGCCGCCTTGCAAGACGACCCGGACACAAGATGGCCCATGCGGACGTATGTGCACGGGGCGCAGTGACGGAAATAGAGGCGGGAAGAAAGGGAAACAAAAACTTGAGATGGAACTGCCATTATAATGACGCTACGGAGTAGCCATGGCCACAATGCAGCGCCAACTGGGCATCGGATCCCAACCACCAGGGAGGACTTCGCGGAGATCACGACTATCCATTCCACGGGCGGGTGCTCGGGTCGTGGCCCGTGGCCATTTGGTCCGACAAGGTCAAGATCGACGGCCTGTTTGCCCCGGCCACAGCACCGGGCCAACCCAAGCCGAGTCACGTATGGGACAAACAAAGAAATCCCGGCTTGCTACTCCGTAAATCACAAGACTCTCCGGGTCCAAAGAGCTGGCCAGTGCGCCCGTACTCAATCCAACGGCCGACGTGGAATGACTAATTCTTCTTTGTAACTGATAACTACCTAAAGTAGGGAGGCATCTACACAGTACAATAGGGGACGCAAGTAGGTTCGTGTATTTGGTACAACGTCTGCAATCCATCTCCGCATCCCAACCGACGGAACCTATGGCATGGCAGGGCAGTGGTGCAGCCAAGTGTCGCCACGGTGAGACATCAGCCTGCGTCGCGACAAAAAGAAAAGGCTTTCCCTGCCGGTTCCTCACAGCCGCGCCTGGGTCCCAGCAACTTCATCCGCCATCGCCCGCCCAGCCGCGCGACCAGAAAAGATGCATCCTCCCAAGAAGGTGCCCTCGAGAGAATTGTAGCCGTGCACACCACCGCCCCCGAAGCCGGCCACCTCGCCGGCAGCATACAGACCAGGAAGGGGGGTCCCGTCCGCGCGCATCACGTTGCTCTGTAAATTGGTCTCAATGCCCCCCAGAGTCTTGCGCGTAAGCAAATTCAGGCGCACGGCAATGAGCGGCCCCTTGGACTTGTCCAGGAGTTTGTGCGGCTTTGCCACTCGCGAAGCCTTGTCGGGCCAGTACGACCGGCCATTGTTGATCAACATGGCTTGAGCGTCCTTGGAGTATGCGTTGTTGAACTGCAAGTCTCTCGTCTCAATGACCTTTTTGATCTTGTCCAGTTCCAGCGGCGGGCCATTTCGTTCTGCAGCAAGCTTGTTCATGCCATCGACCAAGTCTTCAAGCGTATCCTTGACAATAAAGTCCTTGCCGTGCTTCATGAAATTTTGTACGGGAACCGGCCCTTTGCCGCCAAAGATTCGGCCGATAAGCTTCCAGACACTCTTGCCGGTGATGTCTGGATTCTGTTCAGAGCCCGAGAGGCCAAATTCTTTGGCAATGATGGTCTGGTTGAGGATGAACCATGTGTAATCGTGGCCCGTGTGGCAGATGTGCTTCAGCGTGCCGAGCGTGTCTGATCCGGGGAACAAGAAAGGCGGCAGCCTGTTGCCGGCAGCATCTAGCCACAGAGACGAGGGAGCGGGAAGAATACGAATTCCGTGATTCGGCCAGATGGGGTTCCAGTTTTGCAGCCCCTCGGTGTAGTGCCACATTCGATCGCGATTGATAAGATGCGCCCCGGCCTTTTCTGAGATGCCCACCATGCGCCCATCGACATGGGCAGGCACCCCGACCACAAAGTGCTCAGGCACCTTGGGACCAAGCCGGTCCAGCGGCCACGATGCTTTCACGGCCTCGACATTGCCTCCAATGCCACCGGACGACACCAGAACGGCGGCGCCTCGAAGCTCAAAGGTGTCGATCTCTTTGCGCGACGACTTGACGCCCCGCGCAGCGTCGTCCTCTTCCAACACGCGGCCCTTGACGCCAATGGCTCGGCCCGTCTTTTCATCGACAACGATCTCGTCCACCGCGTGACGGTGCTTAAACTGCACAATGCCCTCCTTGGCAGCGCTCAAAACGGGTTCCTTGAAGATTCGAACAACCTCGGGGCCGGTGCCCCACGTAAGATGGAACCTCGGCACGGAATTGCCATGGCCGCCAGCCCTTCCATCGCCTCTCTCGGCCCAGCCAACATTGAACATGAAGCCCAGGCCGAGGCCCTTGACGTAGTCTTCCATTTCATCTGTAGCGAAATCCACAAATGCCTTTGCCCACTGCCGTGGCCAGTGGTCCTCGTGCTCGCGGTCAAACTGCGCTGAATTGAGCCAGTCGTGCATGGCCAGTTCTCGCGAGTCTTTGATGCCAACGCGGCGCTGTTCGACAGAGTTGACAACGAAAAGGCCGCCGAGGGACCAGAAGGCTTGGCCACCAATGTTGTTGGCATTTTCCTGGTCGACAATAATGGTTGGGACTTTGCGCTTGGACAACTCATAGGCTGCGACGAGGCCAGCCAGGCCATGGCCGACAATGATGACTGGTTTCTTCTCGTCTGCCATGGCGTATGTGGTAAGTTGATGGATGAGGGATGGTACGTGATGAGTCAGTGCGGATGTAGGAGTTGAGATTCAACTGACGGCAAGACGATGTTGCAATCTAAAGAGTGATCGAGATGGAGCTCTAGCCCGCCAGAGTCCGGGGTTGACAAGGACTAGGATGATTATGATGAGGAACTGGGTTGGGTGAACGGAATACGGGTGTTGATATGGAGAAAAACTCCGGGTAGTATTCATGTACGTCGACTGGTAAACGGGGATGGAAGGGTAAATGGATGTGACCGGCTGCGTTTCTGGTGGGGCAAGTGACGCCGTCGCCACTCGAAAGTCGGAGTCGAGACGCGACACGAGACTTGACATTGGATGGGCTGCTCTGGCCCCGAATCAGGCTGCTATTGATGAGCATCAGTTTTTTTTTCGAGTCGATTGACGTCTGGTATTACTCAGTGCCATGCAAGCTTGGAACAATGGCATTGTGGCTGCCCGTCGGCCCGTGTCTCGCGGAAGGAGCCAGTGACTCGGGTGCACATGCGTTTTGTAGGTTCGTACATATGTAGGTGGTCACTGGACGGCAATCATGCCACTCCAAAAGTTGCAAGTGGCGCCATCCAACTGTCGAGGTTGGACTGAAATCTCTGGTGCATTTGAGGGACAGTCAAGTCGGGGTACCACTTGACCTCACATGCAAAGTTTCAAGTCCAAACCAGAGCCTACTGCACGTGCTCACTCAACAGGGTAGGCGGGCAGAAATGGAGCCTGGTGCCTTCGGATGCTCCTTCCCGATGTCACCTCGTCAATCCCTCATCATGGTCACAACTCCAACCTTTACTCAACACAAACATGCAACCATGGCATAGATTCATCAAACTTCTCAGTCGAGAGTTAAAATGCGCTTTTCAAGACTATTTATGTGCTTGTCATGTACAATGAGGCGATGCGTACCAGCTGCACGCTGCTCTTGACTCTTGACTCTCGAGTCTTTTCCGCTACTCCGACCCTCAGTGTTTTCAGAGTTTCGACACCACAAATTTGGCAGACGACTCCGCATCCGCAGCATATGTGATATGCTGCGGTGTGATGAAAACACCTCCGCCGCAGATATCGTCGCCCTCGTGGCAAACAATGCTTACCCTGCTTGCGTCAATGCCTCTCACCGGCTCCTTGGACATTGGGTCTCCGAAAATGACGACGGCCTTGACTTTGGACATGGACTTGGCGTCAAGATTCTTGGCCGCATTGTGGACAGCATAGCCTCCTTGAGAATATCCGCTCAATACAAACTGTGTCTTGGGACATTCGGCGATGGTGTTGGTGATGAATTTAGCCCTGGTGAGTTGTGTCAGCACACAACGAGCACATGTTTGTTGCCCGAGCGACCAGTCAGCCAGGGTGAACTTACATGGTAACTCCAGCAGCTGGGTCTGCCCTGAGATACCCGTCAACCGTTGCTGGATACTCAACGCCCTGAATTGCGACCGACTTGGAGGACCCGATGGCCGCCTCGAGAGCCCGAAAAAACGGCGGCCCAACGAGAGCACCAACGTTACCGGGATCACAGGTGCCTCGTGCGAAGACGACCGTGACGTCGGCACATCCCCTACGGTTGGCATTTATTTTGAGGCCAAATGCCGCTGCCAAGGCAGTTTCACCAATGCCCAAAGCCGTACAGATGCCATTGACGGGAACATTGACGGGAAATATTTCCACAATCGCGGCTAGAAATGCATTCAGGTTCAAGTCCCGTTTTTCGATGGCCGTATATTCCACATCCGACACCGGAGCACCCGCGGCGAAGCTACAGGCTAGGCCAGCAAGAACTGCCTTTGAGAAGTGCATAGTGTCGATATCAATCAAGTATGCAGAAACACGGGGGACGAAGAGAGAAAAGGAGAATGCCGCAGAAAGCAAACTCGGATGTAGTGTCGCTTGAAGGGGGGGCAACCTGTCTGATATCTCCAAACATACACACCATGAAGCTGAGGATGTTGTCGCCCTCTTATACTGTCCTTCATTACATGTTCCCAGTACCATGCAGCATATGATTCCTTTACCGCCAGGAGAAAGTCGGGCTCAACTATCCCGGATCGGAATGTAGAACAGAGTTGGAAGCCTTCTTGATAGGCCAAATAGCCTTCCACGATTGGATGATCTCCCGGCGCTATTTCTCATGTCCTGCACCTGGGTGTCTCAGTCGTGCGGCGCAATGCGCGCACCTTGTTCAGTGTGCCACACGATGCGCCCCAGAATCCGTCAAGCAGGCTGAGCTGTCTATGTACACATGCCGACGCCATAAGTCCTTACCCGGAGCTGGCGCCTCCGCAGAGTCGGCTGAAGGCTGAACCCAGCGCAAGATGATGTGGAAGTACATCAGGGCCAGGTCTTTGGCCCATCCGACACTCCGGTTTTACGCTTCCCGAGCTCAACTCACCAGACTGCCGCAGCTCAATTGCTTACGAGCCGTTGTGTCAGTGCTGGGCGGCAAGCATGCTGGGAGATCAGCAGCAAAGAAACGTTGACAGCACTTGACCCTGCTGTGCTCCCCGCATTTCCGACCCTTGCGCTACCCCAGATCTTGCTAGGCTTCATTCGGCGCGGATCAAGCCATAACAGGCACCACGTCCGATTCCACAACGTAATGTTGGGGACACTGCCTGCTGACCATAACCCATCACCTACCGTTTAGAGCCAGGGTAAGGTTACAAGACCTCGGCATGCAAACAGGGATCACGCAGCTGCACATGACTTTCCTTTCCGTTCTTTTTGCCAGGAAAGCAGGCGTCGAGAAGTTGGATCAAGACTTCAATCCGTAATGTGTGTCAAAGTCAGCGGGATAATTCCTGACCCGCAGCCACCAGGCTTGGCGGCGCAACTAGACGTACCCTAGCTTCCTACTTTGGAAAGAATGAACGCATTTCAAGAGCTCCATATTCACATGAAATATCGAATTTCAGCCCTCTTGGAGGGATCAAAATATGTCGGTATATTGCCCGAGTTGCAGATTTCTCCGCAGACGACTACACCTGTCCTTTCAAACATAGAAGCCAAGAAATTCCGACTCGGGGAAAAACCACAGTCCGCCATGGTTTCAGTTTCAAGCGTAGCTATCGATGGGCTCGTTGGGCTCCTTTCGAGGTGTGCAGGAACGACAACGTAGCCAGCAAAAGGAAGACAATCCGCAGGCGGGGAAAGTGACAATGGCTTGTGACCCTTTGAGAGCTAATTCCATCTTTAACGACACTTTGAAGCCGGAATACTGAGGATTTGGACGGCTCGATTATGCCATCATGTGAAAATCGAAAGGACGTAATCAAGAGCTACAACGCCCAATATCCATTACTAAATAACACAGAGTTCCAACTTCCAACAGACGTATAACTTGAGGACGGCACGTCTCCTATGCCGCGTCAAGCAGCGAGTCCCGAAACTCATGTGCCAGCGTCGTGTCGGCCGTGCGCCTCGCAGCAGGGTTATTAAATGCCCCCGTTCTGGAACCTGCCACTGCATCCTCACGTCGCATTCGAGTGTGTGGTTGACAGCGTCGTCGTGCGTCGGGTGCAACAGCTGTGCGCGAATATGTACTTGATCGAAGACGCCTTCATATGACAGTCGGCTAGATGCGGCGGGTTCTTGGCACCGAGTATGCTCGACATGTTGAGCAACGTGTCACGGGATAATTTCAAAATCTGTGTTTTGACAAAGAACTAGGCCGGGATAAGATGCATTGTTGTGATTCAGACTTGTCTTGCGCAACAGGTAATCGCAGGGAGGGCAAAGATCATGCCAAAGGTACTAGAAATCAAGTATTTCCAACAGAGTACTACATGTCCTATAACTGTACCAGTATTTCTCTCCAGATGGGTCGTCTTATCCCGGACACGTGATGGAATGAGGCGGATCTTTAACTAACTCTGCTCTCATAACAGTTCGTTTCTATATTCACTATTGCATTGGTTATTGTGCTATTGTTTAACACGACAGGCAAAAGTATTGGCCTGCACATGGAAACAACCATCATGCAAGAATCGGCCGGCCACACCCGAGACTGTGACGGCCTTTGTTCCCATTTGGAAGACCCGATTGGATATCCGTGGAACGAGATTCCGCGCTTTGCACACTTGTAGGCGACAATTCTGTATTGAAAGTCGGCCTATGTTTCCATTGGAAGGAGCTTGTTGTTGAAGCTTTGCCCTCGGCACACGTGCGTACCGATGGCTAGAGTGTATTGCCAGAAAGCTGCCCTTTGTCTTTCTTGTTTGTCCGAGTTTGTACAAATGGACAAAAGGTGGGAGCGCATGTGATTGCTGTGGCATGTGGATGAAGTAGATAAGCTTGGAGTATTGAGGGACACGTCGTGGTTCTCCCGCTATGGCTGTTGATGCCTATGCTGGCAGTTCTCGATGCTGCCTGTTGCTGGGCGGGCGCGATGTGAACACTTTTCCCGGATCTAGGTCCCGGTGCGTTGAATGCCGCCAAAGAGGCCGAATATATGACCCTCACTCTACCATTATTGCTGACGATAGTTCTAGTCTCCGTTTTAACGAGTCAAGCACCGATCTTGGTACTCGTTGGCCGTTTGGCAGATTCAGCCTATCTCAACAATACGCTGCACAACTTGATGCGCCGCCCATCATTTGCAATACGGCACATTGTCCGGTCACGCTAATCGCCCAACTGATACGGGTTCTCTCCTTGGAAGTGAACAGCTCCAATAGCGCTTGAGCGAATTTAGCTCGTCGGAATGGGGCACCTATGTATAGTCTTGGAAACTAGGCTCTTATGTCGCTATATTACTAGCAGCTCTCCTCTTCTTCAACCCGAAGCTCGGCCAACCAACCACCACCACAACCACAATTGCAACACCATGATGCTTGCCAAATTCCCCTCGTCCCCCAATCCCTGCTGATCCCTACTTCATTTCGAAACTGCAACGGGGGACAAGTGGACGAGATCACGTGATGGGGCCGAACGGCCAGCATGTCATGTACAACCAGCAGACGGCGATGGGTTCGAACTCGGGAACACATGTCCGGCAAGCCATTGGAAACCTCCGACATGACCTTGTCACCGATTGCAGTGGCCACGCTCCAGGCGACCGGCCTCTCGACAGCGTCCAACATGTGCGCCCAATTCCTCGACCAGTACCGGGGGCAGGTACGTGCCCGCCATGCTCGCGAGTCACCACCACCAGAGCGCGATCTGCTATACTCTTGGTCCTTGGACTAACATACTGCTTGTCAATGCGGGCAAAAACAGCGTCCGTTCTCCCTGGACCTCCTGCAGCTGCTGCGGTTCGTCATGCTGACGCTGCTGACGACGCCGCCAAACTACCACTGGCAGCAGTTCCTCGAGCGGCGATTCCCGGCGTACGTTCCGACCCGGCCGCCCTACGAGGCGATTGAGCTGCAGGACATTGCCGAGGAAGGCGGCGAGCGGCAGGCGCAGCCGCCCGAAGCGTTCAGCTACCACAACACGCTGGCCAAGTGGTTCATCGACTGCATCACGGTGGGCGCCGTCCTCAACACGGTCGCGTTCCTCGTCATCATGGGCGTCTTGAAGGCCCGCTCACCGGGCAGCATATGGCAGGGCGTCGTGGATGTAAGGGCCCCGAATCCGACGCGATGCATGCCGCTAACGCAGCCAGGACACGGTTCCTATTATTGTTGCCGGATACAGAATCTGGCCGCTGGCATCGATTGTGAGCTTCAGCGTGATTCCCGTCTCCAAGAGGATTGTGTTTCTGAGCTTCATCGGCTTCCTGTGGGGGATATACATGAGCCTCGTGGCGGCTCGCGTGTAATTTGCAATTGACGGAGAGAGCCAACATTGAACATTGCCCAGCTGGCCTGTGCTGTGATGTATTCCCTCCGGGGGCCCTGCCGGGGGCCGCCTGCGGCGAGCTGTGGCCTGCGGCCGGCGTTTGCGTCTGTTACGAATCTACAAAATGTGCATGGGGGGGCCTATAGATAGAAATGGTACTGTGGCTGGGTATACATGTCGGTATTCTAGAACATTAGCAATGTGAGGTCCACGATGCATCCAAGTTTATATTGCAAGGGATAGTCCCGGTACGCTTCTACGGTATATTTGCGCAAAAAAAACAAAAAACAAGTCAACACTAAAATACATCAATGACCGTTTCTCCCAACACGTGTATTATTTATTTATCCCTCACTTCAACCACTGAATACCGGCGTCAATGTTCCCCCACCACGCATTCGTAATGTCCTTCCAGTAGTGGGAGCGCGGCTTCCACTGCGGGTCGGAGCCGACCTTGGGAAACAGGCTCTTGCCCTTCTCGACGTAGGTCGAGTTGAGGCGCATAAAGGGCAGCGGCTTCATGGCGGCCTTTTCTTCGTCGCTGAGCCGGGGCAGGATGACGCTGTAGCCCTCGCGCGCGCTGCGGCTCAGCATGCGGCAGACGAGCTGGGCGGTGGCGTCGGCGCCCAGGGTCCAGCTGGCGTCGACGTAGCCAATGGACAGGGCGAGGTTGGGCACGTTTTCCAGCATGCAGCCCTTCCAGGCGTAGCAGTCGGGGATGTGGACGGGCGCGCCGTCGACCGACGTCTCGATGCCGCCGGCGATGTGGAGCTTGAGCCCCGTCGCCGTGACGATGACGTCCGGGTGCAGCTCGCGGCCCGAGGTGAGCTTGATGGCGTGCGGGGTGACGCGGGCAATGACGCCCGTCTCGACGCTCGCGCGGCCCGTCTTGAGGCACTGGAAGAAGTCGCCCCCGGGGCAGAGGCACATGCGCTGCTCCCACGGGTTGTAGCGCGGCGTGAAGTGAGGGTCCATGGCGACGCCCTTGGGCAGCTCGCGCGCCGTGCGCTTGAGGATGAGGGCGCGCGCGAGCCGCGGGAACCAGGTGCAAAAGGTGGTGAGCAGAAACGCCGACAGGATCCACTTGAAGCGGATGAGGCTCCGGGCCACGCCGCCGGGCAGCAGGAAGCGCAGCGCGCGGTCGAGGTAGTCCTTTTGCGGGAGGGCCAGGATGTACGTCGGCGAGCGCTGCAGCATGGTGGTGTGCGCGGCCTTGTCGCACATGGACGGCAGGAGGGTGACGGCCGTGGCGCCCGACCCGATGATGACCACGTTTTTGCCCGTGTAGTCGAGGTCCGTCGGCCAGAACTGCGGGTGGATGACGGGGCCGGCAAAGTCCTCGAGGCCCGGGATCTGCGTCTGCAGCGGCTCGTCGTAGTTGTAGTAGCCGGTGCCGAGGAAGACGAAGCGCGAGCGCAGCTTGATCTTGTCGGCGCCGTTGGCGACAATGTCGAGGTTCCACGACGACGAGGCCGACGACCAGTCCATCTTGGCGACCTTGTGGTTGAACTTGATGTGCTTGTCGATGCCGGCCTCGGCCGCCGACTCCTTGAGGTACTTGAGGATGAGGCTGCCGTGCGCAATGGGCTGCTTGTCCTCCCATATCCGCCACGGGAACCCAAACGTGTACAGGTCCGAGTCGGATCGGATGCCCGGGTATTTGAAGAGGCTCCAGGTGCCGCCAATCTCGTGGCGCCCGTCGACGATGCAGTAGCTCAGCTCGGGGTTGCGCTCCTGCAGTCTGTAGCCCATGTTGATGCCCGAGATGCCGGCGCCGATGATGACGACGTCATAGTCGACGTCTTGTTTCCTGTGTGCCATGGCGGCTGTGTTTCTTGCTCGTCTGTGATGGTGGTGATGTCGGCGCCGCGTTGCGAATGGCGACGAGAAAAGCAAAAAAGGTGGAGTGGCCCCAACCCTAACCCTGCGATGGTGGTATGCGGGACGCGGTTTCGTCTGGACGAGGCAGGAGCACGGCGGTTGGTGGTGGGTGCACTGGTAGCCGAAGAGACAAGGCGCAAGGCTTCCCCGGATTCTTATACCAAGACGCAAAGCTTCTCCAGAGACGGATGGGAAACGAGGCCGCTGGACGGGGCGGGCTGCGACTTTATTTCAACCCCGGCGCGGGCCAGAATGCCCTCCGTAGCCGCAAGCCTCGGCATGTGTCGACGGGGTGTCGCCTCAGACAGGAGACGACGCTTTGCAGTGGCCGTCTGTCCCACGAATGCGATTTGTCGACGCCTTGGTTGCCGTCGCCCCCGCGGGTCCGGCTCGAGCTGTGCCTGGTTCGCCACGAAGCTTGCGACGAGTTGGGGAAAATCTTAAAGAAAAAAAAAAGGGCCCGATCGTCGGCCCACTCTGGACGTGCACGACTGGGCCGCAAATGGCCAGATTCGCGAATTGTCTGGGGCCAGACGACGGCGCGAGTTGGCGGCGCCCGCCCGCCGGACCTTGAAGTGGTTCCTTGGATCCGTTCCAAACGGAGCGCCCGGGGTGCCCTTGGTTGCTCCGTACCAGACGTCTGGACCTCGTTGCGGGTTGACATGTGCTGACGGGACGGCGTCGAGGTTGCGCATGTGCCTTGAGGGTGGTCTGATACAGGAGCAAGGACGGACGTCGTGAGAAGCTTCTGCCCAGGCCACGGGTAGCTGAGCGTGGCATGACGCAGGTTCTCGAGGTGTTGCAGCAAATTCAAGTTGGCACCTGGGTCGTACGTGTCACGTGCTCACATGCAGTCAACTCTCGGCACGTGTTCCGTCAACAGACCACACAGGTCTGATGTCTTGGCACAGACCCTTCAACGTTGTCTTCAACATCACATCATCACATGGAAGCGTCCAGTCCTTTGGTCCCTGGCATATCTCAGCCACGACCATGCTGCGTAAATGCCGCCAGGGCGAATCCGCGGAACAACTTGTCCGCTTATCGCCATCCCCATCGTGCAACGACGAGACTTGGGAAACGTGAAGGCGCATTTCCGTTGGTCAATTCACTGACAACACACTGGCCGCGGCTCAACAAACAAGTTGTCACTGCACACTTGACGCGGTCCAGTTCATAAGCAAGTCTCTATTGTCAGTCTCTCCGTGCACAATGGTGGAAATGATGGGCAACAGCCTCTGGACGTCCATGGTGCAGTGCCACGCCACGCCACGCCCATCCTACTCAAGAACCGGGGTTAAGCGCTGTGCTTATGTACATACAATACGTCCTGCAATTTACGGACATGTGGAATGAATCAATCAATACCATTGGTAGCTATATACGACCCGGCCAACCATGTAAGATGACTGGCCAGCCCTTCTACATGTGATATATACATGCCATGCTGCCCCTGAGGCGCATCACCATTCAATAAACGGCCCTACGCGCTTCCCTATCACGTCCAGGAACGCGTCAAGAAGGACCTTGGGCAGAATGGCCAGGGCATCGAAATCCAACAAGACAGAGTAGACAGTCTTCGTCTCACAGGCCGTCTGGTGGTCCTCGCCATTCATCCTCCCCCTCAGCCAGGCCAGCGCCTTGGGCGCACCCGTAACAGCCAACGACTCGTGGTTGGTGCTCTCGTCCCGCAGGTACTGGACCGTCGCGCCCTGCTTGCAGTACCAGTCGACGAGGGCGTCTGTTTCCGCCACGGGGCTCACCTCGTCCTTGGTGGCCTTGTACACGAGCAGCGGCGCCTTGGGGGCGTGCTGCCCCAGGTCGTTTTCGCCCGCGATCCTGACCACGGTGGGATTCGCGTAGAGCAGCGAGGGGTCGTCGACGAACTGGCTCAAGTTCTTGCCGCTGAACTCGTTGATGTTGCCCAGCAGGCACAGCTTGTCGGCCTTGTAGAACTCGTCCTTGTGCTGGGGCAGGACGTGCTTTTGGATGAGGGCGTCGACCTCGGGGTACTGGTGGGCGAGGCCGAGGATGCCGGCGGGGATGAGGCCGGCGGCGCCGGTGCCGTCGACCTTGCCCAGGACGGTGGTGATGTTGGGCACGGCGCCGCCGGCCGCCGCGCCGGCAATGGCCACCTCGGGCGCGTACGAGGGCTGCAGCTCTGCGGCGAACAGGGTCGCCAGGCTGCCGCCCGAGTACCCCCATAGTGTGACGGTCGGGTTCTTGCCGATGCCCGTGATGGTGCCCGAGTTGCGGGCGGCGCGGATGCCGTCCAGAACGGCCTGGCCCGCCAGCGCGTTGGCCAGGAACGCGCCCTTGGGCCCGAGGTAGTCGGGGACGATGACGACCCAGCCCTGCTCGAGGGCGGCCTCGACGAGCAGCACCTCGCCCTGGGCGACGGACGGGCCCGAGTCCAGCTGGAACGCGTACGACGGTGCGCAGTTGATGTTGGAAGCATCGTCTACCGCTTGGTACGAGAGGACCTTGTTGAAGTTGGCGTTGCGCGGGACGAGGACGGTGAGCACCGTGGCCGTGGCGTTGTTGAGACTATCCGTGGTCCGGTAGAGGAGCTGGTAGCTCGCATCGAGATGGACGGGATACTGATTCTCGGAATGTATCAATCCGGCTACTGCAATGGGGTTTGGAGGCGGCCGGTGCCGGATAATGGCTCCGGGGGCATACGAGTCCAAGTTGTCGGGGAGTTTGTAGAAGTCGTCTGCGCTGGGCAGCGGCGGAGGTGCCCTGGCCTCGAGCACGGCTCCAACACCAGCATCGCCAGAGATGGTCCAGCTGAACAGGGTCAACCACAAGGCGAGTTGGCAGATCATGGTGGAAATCATGTTCGCAGTAGCAAGTAGCTGGGATCGGCGTAGAGGCTTATCCTGCACTTTTCAAACCAGAGCAGGAGCAGCATCACTCCTTTATATACCAATTTGCTAGCCGGGTATAGACATGCCATGGCTGGTGTTTCTCTTCCATCATGTCGCCATTTCACTGATTCGCCCGAGGATGTCGGCCGTCCGTCGGCTCGACCCCCTCGCAAGGACGCTCGCAACGTCAAAGCCAAAAGACGCTATTGCCGTTCGGCCGCCCACCGAGCCACCGTAATCTCGTATAGGAGAGGCCTCTTTCTTCTCGCATCGCGTACCGTCCTCCGTCGGTAGTCAAGGTAGTTCCAGAAACGGCACGGCGTTCTATCCACGGCGTGCCGAGCCAATAACACATCCCGAATCGGTCGTGAAGCGACAGGGCTGACACGGCTGACCATAAACAAGTTCTGAGACAACATACACGAGTGCCCTAGGCGCGCCCCGTCCCAATGCAACTCTGTCGTAGCTTTTTGGCCGTGGAGCCGAACAGTTTTGGCATAGCCCATAGCCCCGAGTCCATAAATGGCAGCTCGCCAACTAAACTTGCGAAATTCTGTCCTCTCCACTCGCCGACGAGGCCAAAAGGGGCCTTGTCGACAAGGAGCATCAGGAATTGTTAAAATGGGGCACTTATAACAGGTACAAATTATATACTTATAACTTAAATAAGGGCAGGCCTTAATTTATATATAAGTAATTATAATAATAAGTACTTTTATAAAAAAA
>AZNH01000081.1:11060-103831 GCA_000814955.1 Metarhizium guizhouense ARSEF 977 | reverse complement strand
TTTTACTTTAAAATAATATTTAATTAAATAAATTAAGTAATATAAAATATTATTAATATTTTATTAAGTAATTTATTATTTTAAAAAAAAAAATAAATTTATTAAAAAAGTTTTTATAATAATAAAATACTTAAAAAAATAATACTTTTAATTTTATAATAAATTAATAATTAATTAAATATAAAATAATAATTTTATTTATTTTTAAACTTTTAAGTTTTTATAAATTTAAAATTTTTTTTTTATAATTAATAATAATTTTATAATTAAGACTTAATTAAAGCTTAAAATTAGCTCTTATAAAATCTCTTAATAACCTGCTCTTAGCTTGTGCCTCCGGGACCTACTCTTGGTCTCTGATATCAGGGCAAGCCAGGCTGGTTCAGCATGGATATTTAGTTGGTGGAAAGGCACATCCGTATACGACGCTGGCTCTATGCGTCTCAAAACACGACGGGCTATTCTTGTGGCCTTGATTATCATGACAGGACTTGTAGTTCTCTCGCCTAGAATGTGGAGCTCTTATAAGCATGATCAAAAAATTATGCAGGCTGTCAAGGACTGACTTATCGAGTCATCAATTCAATCCACCTAGCTACTATTTAACTATAATCAAATCAAGCTAGCCAGCAAACCGAGTAGCTAATAAATAATTTATTCTTTCCGGGAGCGGGATTAAAGAGCATTGACCAAAGCGCTCCTAGCATGACAGTACTTGAACGACTTCCATAATGGAAGGCAAGCCGCCCTCCCAAATGCTCTGGCTATAATAATTTTTTGGCAGCAAAGACGTACCTGTATTATGCAACGGTGACTTCCAATATATATACTGTATAATAATTCCCACTGGGGATAACAGAAACAATTCAACGTAGCATTTTGGCACATGACACGGGTCCTGTAGCTGTTGGTTAGGCTTAGTTAAACTAGCAGACTTGATGGAATAGCTCAGTTTCATGAAATCATTGATGTCAGTGGTTTAAAAGGCTAGCCAGCCACCCTATTTATCCACTATTTTGTGAACTATTGCTTATTACTGAGTGACAGTGTACCTGTTAGACAGTCACAGGCCTGTTAGGTTAATTTGAAGCCATTGAATATGGTTTCCAACTACATCAAACTCAATTCTTTAACGGCTCGTATTTTCAGAAACGAAGATGAGGAACAAGGAGTTCATAGTGCAATATATTGTGGTTTCGATTCATTCATGATGAGGGAATGGCATTTTAACTCCCTTACTCATTGTAAAAATGAGCTCGCTTGTTAACAAGTACATGACGAGATTTCACAGAATAATATTACGTATTGCCACATTCAAAAGCTAAGTGTGCTACTCCAATAGACCGGACAGACAGGCCATTTGCTAGTAGCATTGCTAGTGTTGCGCCACGTGAGCATTATGGCGGACGCGGCCCAATACGAAGCCATCGACTACAGGTTGAAAACGTAATTGGTTGTGAGTCGCGCTGTTCTTTTGTGGCTACTTGTAGTTTCTTGTTAGTTGTACTCGTATTACTGCCAACAATCGGAGCCAAGGCTCAAAAGCCGACGCATCGAGAGCCAAACTGACTTCTTCTGTCCTTTGAGCCATCCACGCCAGGAGGCCTTGTCCCTGCCCACTCTCATCTCTGTGCTACGGCAAATATCTTCTTGCAATGACAAAGGACGCGACTAGTAGCGCGCTACAAACTAAAAATACACTATTGCGATGTTCACTCCCTGTTTTGCTTGTTAGACGACAGACAACCCAATGGGCTTTGTGCGTCCGGCAGTAACATACCTTCCCTGTCTAGACTGTGCCCGACCACGACGAAGACGTTCAGAGGAAAACGCAGAATGCTGTAAATCATTCCACGGGCGTTGTCCTCGACCAATTCACTCTTCAAGCTCGCCATGGCGGGCAAGTAAGCGCCGATGCAAGCTTCCAGAAGACAAAAGGTCCAGAATACCGATATTTCACTCCGGAGCCCAGCAGCCATGGCCAAGGAGCAAGCAGCTAGCAATACCGCAACAAGGAGAACATCTGTTGAGCCTCGCAATCCGTTTGAGCGCTGAATAAGGCGGGTAACCAATGCAGACCCGGCCATCATGGCGCACATAAAATTGGAGAAGATGAGTCCAAAGGGCAGATCCTCGGTTGAGCCTGCTGCTATCCTGGAACTCTGCAAGGCAGCGGACCAGAAGAATATAAAGAGGTACATGGTGCCTTCGAATACGCATGAGATGAGGCCAACCGACACAACGCGAGCATCACGAGTGATGGCTCGAACCCCAGATCGAATGCTGTCTGTCGATCCGTGACCCAGCGAACAGAGACCGAAATTATCGCGCTGTACATCTATTAGCAGCAGCAGTGTTGATGCAGGCTCGGATATGACCTACCCAGTTCAGCCATATCAGCGCACCGGAGCCACAGCAACAGGCTATAGCAACCATGAAGGGCCAAATTCTTGTGCCAGATGCTGAAACAAGCAGATCGCCTAGAACACCAGATACTATGGCAACGAGGCAGCTAATGGTAGTCATGGCACTGAATATAGGACCAAGCTCCAATGTGAAAGCCTGTAAGCCTCGTTCGTGATAGTCGGAGATCATCCAAGCCTCGAAAACACTGTAGAGAAGCGTCGTGCCAACCCCGCCGGTCAATCGTCCCAGGAATAATATCGGCAAGCTGTCGCTAATCATGGTCAAGCATGTGATGATGTAAAGAATGCAATACAATAAACAAGCCTTCTTCCGCCCGAATCTATCCGCTGCGCCGCCGACGAACGATGCACTGATGGCACCCGAGATAAATCCTACAGAGTACAGGGCAGCAACCATCCTCTCGGAGAGATGTTTATCATACTTGTACAAAGCATATATATGAGGGCCCTACCACGTATTAACTCAATGGTCACCACAATAAATGATGTTTTTTTTTACTGACCTGCAGCCAGTCTGCTGCTGTAGCTAGTGTATATGGAAGAAAGAAGTCGAGTTGAAACTTGCGAATCTCGGCGCTTGGCTTTGTGTCTTGGTGGCCTTCGATGGCTGCGACATCACAAGGTGTATCCGCATCGTGTTTCCCGCTCAGCCCTCTGTGCTGCGACCATACAAGGTAGGTGTTTGCTGCTGCAAATATTCCCAAATGCGCTTGATAAAAGCTCATGATATCGAGGCAGAAAGGGTATACTTGGTGACGATTCAATCGCACGGTTAGTAGGTAGGCACCTTGTCCACTCAAGTTTTGTCAGCTCAAGAGGCCAGGTTTTACCAATGTCAATAACTCTAAGATCTTGCATGAAAGCGTTCCTTCTTTTAGGTGGCTCCTTTAGGGCTAAGCCACCATGTCAGACTTGTGGGTAGAGAAATAGAGCATGACTTCGTATCCATGAGCAAGACACGAAACTTGCTTTCCCAGCAATCCCCGTTCTGGCTGAAGCTTCTTTTGTTTAAACACAGAAGTGGGGTAAAGACAATCCGTCAAGTACATGGCGCTTTTTGGTGTGCTCGAAAACAGACAAGCTGCTGCTGCTATTGATGTTAAGGTTCCGAGACCGCGTGTCACTAACCGAAGCCATCTAGAATGCAAGCTCTAAATGGGAAGCCTGGTTCTCACAGACGTGTCATTTGGATCTTGGTATTTCGTCATTTGCCGCGCGGAAGACCCTGACCTAAAATTAGTTCTCGTATTGCTTGACTACTTCACGTCGTCTCCTTGTGACCCTGATATTTCCTTTGCCCTTTCTCTCTCGCCACGGATCCATCCATCGCCGTCAAAATGGGCATCAAAAGATCAAGCCAACACCTTGTTCTGGTTGTAATTTGGGCTGTGCTCTTTCTTATAGGGTATTTAAGCCTCTCGCCATCACGCGAAGACGTGGACTTTATCAAAAACCCCTTTAGGCGCAGCAGCATTCGACCTCGGTATATTTTCGTCGATCTTGGTGCCAACATTGGAGACTCACTCGATGCCTTTCTGGGGAAAGAGGACGCCAAGTTTCAGTATGAATTTCCTCGTCCAGACTGGGCACGGTACGACGAGGCTGGTAGGTTTGCCGGTATTGCACATGTTCCCAAGAGAATGCTGGCTCATTTTCTATTCTGCAAAATAGATATTTACCTTTTCGAGGGCAACCCGGCATTCAACCCGGCGCTTGTTGAGGCAAAGCAGCGACATCGCTCTCGAGGAGTCAACGTCAACATCTTTCCCTCTACGGTTGTAGATGTCAAAGACGGAACTCGTATGTTTTACTTGGATACCATTAATGATGAGCACGACTACTGGGGATCTTCGATTTACGCCAACCACCCCGACGCTGTGGACTCGGGCTCAAACGGAACCGAGCTCACTGCCATTAATATCTCGAGATGGCTCTTAATGAACACTCTACCCCACGACTTTGTTGTGGTCAAGATGGACATTGAAGGAAGCGAGTACGATGTTATTCCGCACATGGCAGAGATGCGGGCGTGGACGGTCATTGATCATCTCCTTGTTGAATGGCATAGCGGATTACACGATGGGGATGCCGTTCGAAGAGCCGAAAGGGGGATGAAAAAGCTGGTTGCCGAGGGAGTAAACATGCCTGAATACGATTCCCCTGCTTAGGATGCGGTTTTTTTGAGATGGAGGTTTCGTTGCAACCATGAGTCATTGTTAATTTCACTGCGTTTACAATATCGCCTCTGTGGCTAATATGGTGCCTTTTGTGTCGGTCTACTCACTTGCCTAAATAGTTTACTTTCCACGGAGCCATACAATGATGTTTTCACATGCAATTATTTTTATACTTGGCATGATATGACTGTGGTAAGTGCATTTATGCGTTTTCTGCAACCTCATCCAGAACGAGACCTCTGTGCTCGTTCAAGCATAATCAATTGATCATTATTGATACAACATCTCCTTCCCAATTGACCGGCCCTTTCTCTGTTAACAGGGACCACAAGTACGAATTTAAGTCAATACTAACGTATTTGGAACTGTTGGCGCGAAATATCCGTTTCAATGCTGGGCTTTGGATCAAGCGCGCCTGCAAATGTGGTTGGACTTTTTACTCAGTTTTCCTCTGATCATTCAACTGAGACAAATGCTTAGTGACCCTATGGAATACCCCTACA
The DNA here is from genome assembly GCA_000814955.1 of Metarhizium guizhouense ARSEF 977. NCBI lineage: Eukaryota > Fungi > Ascomycota > Sordariomycetes > Hypocreales > Clavicipitaceae > Metarhizium > Metarhizium guizhouense. The sequence goes on along the minus strand of AZNH01000081.1, from coordinate 98,725 downwards.
GGTACGAAGTGCAAGTGCGGCTTGCAGCCGCCCAAGGTGCTGAAATCGGAAATTTGATTGTTTGTGGCGAGATCCAAGATGGCCGAAAGGGGGAAAGAAAGGAATGCAATGTGTGCCACCACGGCGCTATTGTCTGCAATCACTACGGAATGATATATACGAGGCACACGACCCACAAGGTCGGCGACGCCTCCTACAGTCCAGACTCTCTGCTGTCCGAAGGCGTTGCATGTTGATCGCTGTGGCTTGAGGGCCGTTATCATGAACGGATTTCGTTTTCCTTTTGGGCTGGGCAATTTGCTCTTCTTCTTGCCCGGCAACGACACTTTATTCAGCCATTATGTCTTTTTTTGTCAAAAAATGCCAGCAATATTAGCGAAACAGGGCTCGCCGTTCCTTCTGCGCCGCAAGACTATATCGTCAAGATGGCGAAGAGCAATTCTCTTTACACTCATGATCGGCGCTATCATGTCGGCACTGATGCTCACATCGAAACAAGTCGGTCGAATATGTCATGGCAGCTCTTACGGTTTCTGCAGTCTACGAGGACTATTGGCAAAATGTAAACACGGCCCAGCAAGCAGTCCCCAAAACGACAATATTGCCGACAACGCTTTCGTAGGACATGAGACCTCTATATCGGCATCCAATCTCTCCCTCTCCAAAGACAATAACTGTAATGAGTTCCCAGATACTTCTAAAGTTTTGATACTCATAAAGACTGGAGCATCAGAGGCATATTCAAAGCTTCCGGTTCATCTTCTGACAACGTTGAAGTGTCTTTCGCACAATTTTCTTCTCTTTAGTGACATGGCTGAGAATATTGCCGGCTATACAGTTCACGATAGCCTTGAAACCGTACTATCCACGGTAAAAGGGACTAATGAAGATTTCGACATCTATCACCGGCAAAACAACTGTCCTATTGCACATGAGCAATGCAACGAGGATCATGATGTCGGTTTCGAAGGCTGGAACCTAGACAAATATAAGAACGTTCATATAGCAGAGCAAGCTTACAAGATGCGACCAGACTATGACTGGTACTTTTTCATCGATGCTGATACCTACGTCAGCTTTCCAACATTGATGGAGTGGCTCCCGACCGTTGATCCCAACAAGCTTCATTACATTGGTCACGAGAAATATTCCGGATCCTTTCCGTTCGCACATGGCGGTAGTGGATATCTCATGTCAAAAGCAACTATGCGACACATGTTTTTTGGCAAAACCGGAGTGGGAAACAAGTATGATGAAGCAACGCAGGATGGCTGTTGCGGTGACATTATGTGGAGCGAGATTGTGCTCAACGAGACGGGACTAACTCCTGAGAACATGGTGTGTGAAGCCCCAACATCCCAACACGGAGCAAGGGGAACAAGTTCTGACTCAAAATGGGGGTAGTGGCCGGTTATCAACGAGTTCAAGCCTCGCACGTTCAATTACTACGAGGACCAATGGTGCCAGCCTCTGATTACGTTGCATCATGTCAACGGAGAGGAAATCAACGACTTGTACGCTTTCGAACGAGGGCAAAACTTTGCCAAGAGGATCACAATCAAGGATATGTACTACCGGTTTGTGGCTACCCACCTGGTCGAATTACTTTCAGACTGGGACAATGGGGGTGAGGACGTCTACTACTTGGATCGCGAGGCTAGAACGTACGAAGAGTCCGAACTGGAGAAGGCCAAGACGGACGAGCTATCGGACAAGGAGCTTGTAGCGCATAAGAACTCGTCAAGCTGCAAAGAAGTCTGTTATTCTCAAGAGGACTGCTTCCAGTGGAGATATCGGGATGGTATCTGCGGCCTGGCGTATAACAAGATGCGACTTGGCAATGCCGTAAAGAAAGACGACGATGAAGCCAAACGATCGTTTAGTGGATGGCATATGGATCGGATCAACAAGTGGATTGGTGAGCAAGGTAATTGCAGTGAAACATATCAATGGCGGGTAATGGACGAGCAGAGAAATAGGGATTCAGGAGCATAAAAGTAGATTGTTTAGCCAGCAAATTGATTTTCCCCTTTCCTTTTCGTTCGTCTTGTTGTCTTTGTGCTGATGGGTCTCGCCGCGACAGTCCTGCTAGAATGCAGGATAACCGAACCAGAGCAGAGCTCGGTGGTGATCAAACCGATAAGAATTGAACTGCTAAGTAGACCTGTGTACTATGCAAGTAGCAATTGTGGCTGCCAAGTTGCTGCTATTGCCGCCTCAAAGTTGGTTGTGGCAGGATCGGCAGGTCAATTGCAAAATTGAAGCTACATAGTGTCCAGCCAAACTCGCCAGCGTGCATATCCTGGTAGGGGCCAGGAATATGCGGGAACTCGGGCCCTAGGCGGGAAGCAGCCGCATTGTCCATCTTTAGAGTCAAGTGTCTGGTGCGTTGGATGGCCTGATTCCTTGCACACTGCGGCGTTGGGCTAGATGGAGTCGTCGTGCCGGTGGCGCTTGCAAAGAACAAACAATGGTCCATTTGTCTGGGAGTAAGATTCGTGTTACCGGTTCATGTTTTGCCACCGGCTGCTAAACGGTTTCAATATTCCCTGGCTGACGGCATGTTCTAGCCGTCCCCGGTGTCATCGTCAGCCTCGTTCGTGTCTCATGGACCGAGGGGCTGAACATGGATCACTCCTCGTCGAATCCGGCTCCATGTCTTTCGCCGCGAATTGCCACTCGACCTGTTTGCGGTCGCGGCTTCTGGCAGCACTTTATGTCACCATGGAATGCGCACCCGATGCCGCATTTTGTTCTTGGTCTCTTTCCCGGATCCCGTGCCGCCGTTGCGCCCGCCATCTCGTAACGCCGAGTCGCCCAACATCCATCGTCTGCTTGCCGTCCATCGCTCCCAACTCCGATTTACGCTCCTAGGCAGCATTCCATATCAGGAGAGACACGATCCGCGGCCAAAGGGTCGTCATGAATATCCCAAGATGGGCCAAAATCGGCCTTTGCATAACGGGCGCACTCATGATTTACCACGCCAATACGTTCGCTCATAAGCGATATGGCAAGGTCAAATATCTCGAAACGCATCCCTTGCGTGTTTATGGCGATGGAACTTGTGCCGATAACATTAGGATCTCCGAAGGCCTCATTGAAAAGGCAAAGACGATGCGACAGCAATGTCAAGATTCGGCCTCGCCGCTGCGGACGTATGGCTCCTGGGGCGCGCGGATTGCGACCGTAACGACTCACTTCTCTAGCCCCGATGGTCCCCAGAGATTTTATCAAAAGGCTATCGAGACTCATATTCTTCATAACCTCGTACACGGCTCACAGTTGCACGTCCTGTGTACGCCGATTATCGACCACATGTGGAACAAGCAGGCATTTGTTCAGTTCGTGTTGCTGAGCGAGCTGGCGAAACCGGCGCAAGAACGTCTGGAATGGATTTTTTGGGCTGATCGGGACACCGTCGTGTTGGACTATTGCCGTCATCCGGCCAGCTATATCCCGGCGAAACTACATCGGAGCTACAGTCCAGGCACAGAACCAAGCAAGGAACAAAACATAAACCTGCTCATAACACAGGATACTAGAGGCCTCAATGCAGGCGTCTTCATGATTCGCGTAACTGAATGGAGTGTCAATTTCCTTAGTGATGTTATTGCCTTTAGGCATTTCAAGCCCGACGTTGAGCTCCCGTTCGACGAACAAACAGCCATGGAGCAACTTCTCTGGGAGGACCGGTACAAAAATAACGTCGTCTACATCCCGCAGCCCTGGCTGAATACGTATGCCTGGGACAATGCGCAGGACTTTATGAGCCGAAAGAATGTGGAAGGCCTAGATGACTGGGCCTCGAGGCGAGGCGACTTTCTCATTCACTTTGCGGGAAACGGGGACAAGGAACTAAACATTATAGAGTATTCACAAGTAGGGGACAAGATTTTTAATATTTGGGAAACGCGCGATATGTTGCGGGACGTAAGTATGGATATTGAGCGTTTCTGGGGAAATCACAGCAATGGGCCAGGCTGAACGCCCTTCATGTGAGTCGCTGGACGTCAAACAGCTTAAAATGTAAAAAAAAATATTCGCCATCACTTTGTACCATTTCTCGAGCCCATTTCCTACCCCCTGTCTGTAGAGTTTTGGCTGAAGATAATGACATAAAGAAAGCAACAGAATGGTTTCCACGTCATCTTTTCCCGTGTGGCCTGGCAGCGATCCCCCAAGACCCGGGTCTTTCAATTTATTTGTGGCCTAATCAACAGAGATTGCCAGTGTGTAACATCTTGAGCGAGAGTTGCCTTCACATCGACACCACAAACCCAACCGCGACTCTCCCAGAATGGTATCCTGGTTGCATACGTACTCAGTATAGCAAAAATGGGAACCGTCAGGGTAATGGGTCTGCTAATGGTAAGTGTAAATAGCGCGCGAATGAAGATCAAGTATTAACATCTAGTAGATCAGCCTCCGATTTGGAATTGATCAGCTTCTAAGGGACTGGGTTTGCAAGGGATAAACCAGTGGAGGGTTTATGTTGGTAGAGATGTCAGGGCGCTCAGTCTGAAAGCCAAGGGCTAGACCATCTAGAGAGAAGATCAAGTGTGCCTAGCCTCGAATAGAACCGAAGTTGACTTCAATTAGCCAGCCAGAATAGTGAGATGATACATCGGCAGAGTATCAACAACGGTGTCAAAACTAGCGCGTGTGTAGGCAAATTCGCGAGGGTGTCGGATAACGCCTCGGTACACTGAAGTCGCATGCGTAACGCTCTTCGGGGCAGTCGACAAGTTTGTCCGTAGCAGGTCTAGTGTCGCAAATATTGCATGATTATTGACGAGCCGGTGTGTACTTCAAACATCTGCTTGGGCATTTCCATCCTGGTTGGCATTTGAAACGTCGTGTGGCTCAGCCGCCGCCTGACTCAACCAACGACGAGCACACGCCGCGAGCCGTGAAAGCTGAGGGTGGACGGGGAGCTCCTAGTATATGCAGCAAGTGCCACACACTTGGTCAAAGAATCATGGCCTAGAAAGCGTGTCCTTGTATTGGATCCATGCCTGGTTGTTCAAGGGGCTGTCACCACCACAAACAGCTCAGGAGCCGGGGCTGAAGTCCAAGGCGGAACTGGCCAAATGCTGTCAACTTTGGTTCGACCTCGCCGCTCGCGAATCGATGGCCGGGCATTGATGCGACCCTCTCTATTACTGCCAAGGACATTTAGAGTTGCAACCTAGCTTGCATTACCAGGATGCGGATTTCACGTGCTGTCCATGTCAGGGAATGCAATCATGTGGCAATGATAAAAGTGATGTCGTAATCAGATCCTACTTTACAAGATGGCAACAATTCCATCCCGAACCCGTCTTGGCCGCTCGTGTCAAAACTCTCGCAATATTGCATCCAGACTGCGTCTCTGAACAGCTTCCACAGCGCACATGGCATCCAAGAGAAGCATCATTGATAAAATATTCAAGTCGCCCCAATGGCATGTAGCCACTATTGGCCCACCAAAATACGCAACAGCAAACAGCTGGAGCCTACCAAATCTTCTTGTTGGCTCAATATTCCCACCCATGCAAGTCTTAACGTATTCGTACGTATCGCACAGACTGCAGTCCTCCCACGCCTCAAATTGCGTGTCTCCTATAAACATCGATCGTATCCGGGGCCTGTCAATTCTGTGTCGAAGCATTACCATGTCGATGTTGTCATTCCTCGGCGTCGTCAGTCGACTCGGTATCGTCGGCGTCGCCATCGTCATCTGTCTCCTCAAGGCGCGGTTCGTCTGAGCTAATACTCGCGGCACTCTCATAGTTGGACTCATGGCTCAGAAAGAAGAAATGACCCTCATGTAGATGTTGACGCTGGCACACAAATCCAACAGGGGTATTCAAAATGTCGTCTGTCTGGCGCCTATACGTAACCCACTCCTGCAGAAATTGAAGAGGTTCACTGATCCGAATGCCCGTAGAAGATCCAGATTGTTGCTCGTCCGGGTGAACGCCCAACCAGCTGAGAAGAGCGTTGTACTCTGAAAACTCAAAGTACAATCTGCCGCTCAAAATACCGACCTCGATGGTAAGCCAGGTAGGCAGTGTGGAATTTCTTGGCCAGTTCGGAACGGCCAGGTAGCTAAGACAATTGAAGACCTGCATTGACTTTGTCACCGGAGCCGTATAGCCAAGTAACCAGACGAGAGGCGTGTCCATGTTTCGAAGCACCGGCATGATGGCATCAGCCTCCTCCGGGATGATGAGCAGTGCTGTCTCTGACGATGGATTCCACAGGATCCAATGGACGGGTCGCTAGTTAGAGTTAGAATGCGGATGATGTAGTAGAGAAGGGCAACGTTCTCAAACTCACCAAGATCTCGTGTCTCGCCATACCGCGACCGACTTTAATTGTACGAGTATACTCCCTAGAGACGTAGAAACGGGAGCTGGTAGACTTGACACCAAATCGCTTCCCAATCTTTGTACTTCCCACGTAGTCAAAAGCCTGCATCAAAGGCCCTCGTTGGCCAGCAGCCTTGGTATCTAGCTGACCCGTTGTGATGAAAACCATGATGGCATGGTCAACCCCAGGAAATTCATGTGCAATATGTTCCGTCCTCTTCTGTTTCTCACGTACTTGTTCAACTTCAAAGACAACTTCTCTCTCCTGCTCCACCTCCATTAATGCAGAGGAACAGCTCGACTGCCCGTGCCGGGCCATATCCGCAACATTGAGAGCAAATGTCTGAAGCCGTCGAGAAGCCAATTCGATGAGACCAACCTGCTCGGACTGCGTCCTTGGCCCGTACATTTTCTGCAGCGTTTGCTGCTCTTCTTGTCGGATCACTTCGAGGACTTTCTCCAGGTGCGTTTTGTTCGTGGCAAAGTTGGGATGCTTCCACATAATGTCGGTGCGACGGCAGAAATCTTGGCACTGTGAAAAATGGAGAGCCATCATCTGTTCGTTGGCTTTGCAACTCTGCTCGAGGAGCCAGCGTACGACATCCACCGAAGTAGGTATTACATGGCGTGGCGGCTCATGAGTGTGTGCTCTACGCACGTCGAGTATGCTGCGATACACCTCCGGTGGTGCCAAGAATGCTACTGACTGGGTTGTTCCGAGTTGCCTGAGTCTCATGGCGGCTGTCAACGTGTTAATCAAATACCCCAAAGAAAGTCTTTGCATTGATACTGTGCTTGGAAAACCCACCTTGAACGGTTTGATCCTTTGTTTGTCCCGAGCCCAATGTAACCGCCCCCTTTGCTTCGACAGGCAACTTCAAGTCTGTCCCACGAGTGTGACCTTCGTCAATGTACACAACACAGGTTTTGAGATCGTTGGCGAAGGGGCTTGCAATAAGAGGCATTGGTTGACTCTGAAACCGTGATCGAACCATGATCTGACCATTTGGCCCAAAATATACCGCGCCCTGTGCCTGAGTGTCAATATCTAGCCATGTTTTCGCCACGTCCTCATTTTGCATTTCCAGAATGTGAGCCCCCGCATCTATGAGTATTCGTATTCCTTTATCGCAAAGAAATTTTAGTGTTTCTTTTTCGTCAAATCTTATCCCAGCTTTTGCAGCAAGGTGGCAGTCTTTGTTTCTGCTCTCCAACAAATGACACAGCACTTCCGCATTTGTGCAAAGTAACTTGGGTAGGTCATCTTGCTTGATAGTTTGCGGCAACATCCTTTTATTATCATTAGTCCCACTAAAGCCCGTTGTCAGGCTACCACGGCCGTCCCTCTTGGTTGATTGCAACAGGCCTGATTGCAGCAGAGGAATGTCCCAGCCTGATGCTTGAATCTTCACCGAGAATTGCTTGGCATGGACAGGGAAAACGTAGGTATTGAGATGATGATTTATCACAGTGCGGTCAAACCTCAGATATCCCCAAAGTGTTTCCACTTGTAGGTCATTCTCTAGATCAACACTATTCCAATACCGAAGAGAAGAGGGCAGGGAGGCACATGAGCAAATCCATCGATCATAGTGAGCTACTGGGTCGTCTGATTGCATCACTCCTTGCAGCCCTTGCTTGACCTGCTCCTTAGATAAGCCCTGTTGATAGAAGGCCAGGCAAGTAAGGATAAGTGCGGTATCTGGATGTCCATACTCGGCCGCTTGCGAAGGGACACCCTTGGCTTCAAAAGGCACCGCAATGGGTTGCCTTTCTGGGTGTAATCCATACTGAATGTTCCACTTCTTCTTCAGACAGAGCAGAAGAATGCGTTCTGAGATAAGGCCTCGGAGGAGGTAAAGAATCTTTGGTCCAAAAGCTTCATCTTTGAGGGACTTAATTGCGCTGTCCCAAACTGTAGAAGACACCTGAGCCCCGCTGATAATCTGCCTGAGACATCTCACATTATCTGAGCTCGATTCTTGTATTTGGAGTCGTGGCAGCCGGCCGTTGCAGACATCGTCGATAAGCAGCTCATTTAGTGCATCTTCCGGTTCGGTGGTCAGAAAGTGGATGATAGGATATCGGTGTCTCTGAACGACAACAATCTTGCCATCGAATTGGTCCTGGAGACTTAAAGCGTGCTTCTCGACCAAGCTCAGCAGTTCCTCCACAACAAGCCAGCGATACGGATGACCGTCAACGACAGTAAAGTCCCCGCTGGGGTAGATCAATTGCGTTTGGACGGACAAGGTCAAATCAGACTCATCCAAAATGTCGCGGCAAGTGATATCTAGCCAGCGCTGAATCTCCACCATTTCTTTTCCAACTTTCTGCTGTCCATCTGCAAGGCGCTGCATCCCACTCAGCTTGAAAGAAAGAATATGAGCCGGGAGGCAAATCATCACCCCTCCCCTCGCCTGCATCTCTTCGTGAATGGTCCGATACCGAGACAATGTGGGTGTGTCGGAAGGTGATCGCCTCGCAAAGGGGACGTGACGAACCTGGCGTCCGACGAGGCCCCCAATACGGCTTTGGATGACCTGTGCCGTTTGAAGTAAAAGTGCTTTTGGGACTATAATTCTGCAGAGTTTGGTCTTGTCTGCCAAAATCAGCGCAGCCATTGGCATCACAACAGATGTTTTCCCTGAAAACGTAGTCAGTCATACAGTTATAGTCGAAGAACGTGCGAGAAATCACGCCTCTCACCTTTGCCCATATTCATTTGCAGAACGGAGTTTTCTTCGGATTGAGGTGAAATGATAGCCTTTGCTACTTCCACCTGAAGAGGCCTGATGAGGATATTGTTGTCAATTTCAAGCAACAGCCATTCTGGATAGAGCATTGGAGTCCAGTTGGAATGACCCGTGCTATTCTTCTCCTCGAGGAGCTTCTTTTTGTCGCCACACCGTTCTGCATCCTGCATTCGCAGAAGTTGCTGCAGTTTGGTAACCAAGATTCCAAGCTGGACCAAGGATTTTTTCAGCGGCAAAGAAAGGTGCTTGAAGTTATCGAGACGGAGCTGCTCAAGGATGGCAGCAAGAGAGTCACGCGGCCACAAGTGACCTGCTTCAAGCCAAAAATAGCATGCGTCCTGGCTGGACAAATGATTTTCAACGAGCATTATTTTTTCACGTAGATCTTTTTCGACTGCGGCAATTTCGGCTTCCAAGCTTCCTGTAGTCAACGCAAGCCCGGCCATAGCAAGCTCGAGAGTTTGCAGCTGAGGCTGCTCAAGATCCCATGCCATCGCCGCGATTGAATCCTCAAGATCTTGGCCATACTGCTGCTTGATCAAATTCTGAGCCGCCTTAAAAGGTCGAACTATTTGATGCAGCATCGACAGTTCTTCCGAAATGCGCGGAAGTTTTTCGAGAATACCATAGTCCTTGGGTTGACCAGAGGCCTGTAATCCCGAGGGTTTTGGCAGTTGAGAATCTGTGGAAAAGATCTCCATTCTTCCGGGGCTACTTCGAAACACCTTGGTAAGACATGGAACATGGTAGGCATCCCTGGGGAAGCTCGAAGCTTGAGGAGTGATCCATGAAGCTTGAAGAGTTGCCATTGAAGCTTGAAGAGTTGTCCATGAAACTTGAGCAGCTGTCCTTGTTGTTGAGAAACTGGGCTGCGCATTATGCAAAGCTCTTTGAGACGCCAACATGGCATTGCTACATTCGTTGCCGAGTTTTTCCGCCTCATCTTCAAGAGACTGAACATAATCCGACAAGCTAAGGTTTTGCAACAGCCTTTGCAACTCTGGCCCCAGGCATTCCCAGGCCTTTACCACATCCGTATACTTGACTTCTAACTCAGTCCAAGATTCCACAAACCGGGCGAATGTGAGTGGAATATCGGGCCACGCCTTTTCCAGCCAAGATGCCACTGAGTCTGCCTCTTGCGCGATGCAAATCTCGTACTCGTCCATCCCCATGGGACGAGATTTGCGCTTCTTGTCGCAATTGACGCGAGTAGATGCGTAAGTGGATACGTAAGTAGAATAAGAATCCTGGGCAACCGCGACCAAATCCATGTGTGACTTGTCGAGATGCTGAAAAGGGCGGAAATCCGTGAACCTGTCCACCTTGGGCGGTTCAATATCCCGCATCGTGCCGTTATTTGCGAGAGCCACCAGCCAGGCAATGGCTTCCGTGTCGGCCTGTTCGCCAAAAGCGTGTAGTGCAAGACTCAATTGAGCAATGTAGTCTATGGCGCCATCCGAACATCTCAACCTTGTTATCAACGGGCAAAACGCCTGGGATGCATCCGCATTCAAATTTCGTTGAATGTTCAGTGTGCTCAAGGTGCCGTTGAAGCCCTCGATATTCCGCCACTCCTCCAAGATGGGGCTTAGTTCAGGAAGCTCCGAAATCGCGCCAGATCCTTCCCGTAGTTCTTTGATGACGCGATAAACTCGAGTACTTTCTTCGGACTGATAACTAGAGCCACGCGGCATGTACAACCTATTGTCATTGGCCTGCGATAGTACTCTTAGAGCAGAAGGATGCGTGTTCCGTTCATAAACCTGCCGACGAATAATGCCCCGAAGAGCGAGATGATGTAGGTCTGGAAGATCCACCTCAACCTGGCCTCGTTCATCTGTGGCGTTCTCGGGGATATCCAGTACCTGCGACTGCCGAAGTATATCTCCTGCGTGAATAGCCAGATACTCATGTTGGATTGTGGCTGTCAAGCTCTTGTCCCAAAAAACGTTTTGGTAAAGTCTCTTATGTTCTGGATAGTATTTCCGCCTCGGGCTAATGGCCATGATCATGGACAACATTGTCCTCGAAACAGTGTCGAGTGGTTTCCATGGCTGGCTTTGGGCAGCGGTTAAGCATAGGCAAGCCTCTTCGGTTCCTGTCCGCCCAGTAAGTTCGTCCGGTATAGGGAAGGATGTTATGGCATGAATCAAAGCTTTCATGTATAACAGGGAAGGTTCGGGGGCACAGTTAAGTCTCCCTAGAAGAGGATCAACAGTGAAGAGAGCATAGCTGCCCTCATTCGAGATCTTGACTGAAACATGTGGCCCCTGTCTTTGCCAGGAAAGGGGTCCAATGGGAACCATGACGCTTTTGCGACGAAAATTTGAGGCATTGCGCAGCACGAGCTTGCTTTGAAGGCCATGAAGTGTACCTATGTTTTGCACTGGATCAATTTCAGATTGAAGCTGCTGAGAGTATAGCAAGCCTCTAGTCTTGACGAAGAAACGCATTTCGAGACGTTTGATCTCAACAGAAAGACGGCCATTGTCGCTCAGTGGTTGATAGATAGTCAAGTTCCCTGGATTCTCAAAGTTTTCAAAGATGTGCATGATCTTCTTCCCTACCTCCGACTGCGGCTCGACGAGACACGTGCCGTCTTTGGCCGTCGTTGTACCTGGCACCAGGCCCATCCTCTGTTGGCGCGTGGCCATTCGTGTTCGAACATTTAAGACCCAGTTGGAAGACTTTGAGGACCATATGTTTGGCTTTCGACGCATCTCAAGCGTACCCGTGCGCAAGTTCAACCAGTGCACGCAGCCATCAACTAGCCCAGAAGGAAGGTCCGGCACTGTGTCGCCCTTGAAGATCTCTCGAGGAACGTGCTCCATGATGTAGCCCCTGAATTTGGCACGAATGACCACTTTGCCTTCCCTGAGCCCAACGTGGACCTCGTGTTTGCTAACACTGTTGACGATCTGATATTCCATTCCAGCCAAACCCGAGGGTATTGTAAGTAGGTGTCGCCCGTTAAAAAGCTCCAAGATATTCTTGTCATCTCTGATCTCAAGGGGTAGTCTCCCCAACGGCTTACCATCTATCAAGAGATGTCCCTGGAGAGCATGATAGTGGACGGTCTGGGAGGCGATCAGTTTCGTTCCAATGGTTCTTGATGCCACCCAATGCCCACCATCGAGGAAGGTCCATTCTGAAAATGAACGAGACTCGGAGCTCTCTGCCTCTGCCCAAGTCTCATTGATGACTGTTTCTAATGCGGAAGAATTTAGAAGCGTCCATGCTCTGATCTTGTCGCTCATGACGTAAGCCCTCCTCATGTCCTGAAGCATCAGTCTCTTTAGATGGAGGGGAATGTCGTCCAGGTTTACAACAAGATTCTCCGAAAGCGCGATGGATGCTCGGAAGAAATGTAGGGCTTCTTCCTCTCTAAACCGAGGCTCATTGTCGGGAGCCAAAAAAACGTCAAAAGTTTGGCGGTAAAGCATTGCGGCCCAAAATGCAATGGAGGCTGCTTTCCGCGCCGTCTCCCCTTTGTTTGTGTTTCTCACTTCATCACGAAGCTGGGATATCCAAAGAGACACAACGTCTCGGGTTTGGCGGAGCAACTTGGCCGCGTTTGGCCTGAAATCACTGGGGCACAAGTGGTGCAATCGTAAGCTGAGGGTTATGAGAATGCTCATGCAGACCAGGTCTTTTCGGCCAGAATGCAGGGCATTCAGACGTAGTCGAACCTGATGGTCTAATCTTTCGCAGAATTCAACATCGTGGAAAATAGAATGAACTTTGCCCAAAATTTCCGACGTCTGATCTGGACCAGACTGTAACGCCAATCGTGTAAAGAGCTTGAGCGTCATGTCGCTGCTGAGATTCAGGTTTGTCGACCCGAGCTCACTAACAAGGACAATCCATCGTCTGTATACGCCCGAGATGGCTCGCTGATATGCTGCGTACTCATGGGAGGACATGCCTCGGGGGCATGCATCTTGACGAGCCGCAATCTCATAGGAGCTCGGGCGCTCTGTGTTATCCATGTACAGCGAAGCGTCGGCAAAGGGATCTAAAACACTTGCAGGAAGCCAAGAACCGAGCAAATGATGATACCAGGGTGCCTCGTCATGCTCGTGCGTCCATATGCTGTTTTCTTGGTCATAGTATGCAAAATCCGGGCCAAAGGGCAATAGCACTTCATATTCAGACGTGGGCAGCTTTTGCTCACGATAATGTGTTTGCAAAAAAGACTTCTTACGAGATGCCAAAGTTATCGAGGTCGACATATTTGTACTCCGAAATGCCCGCAGAGGACCAAAGTCCTCTAAATAGGTATTCGCATTACTTTGAGCAAATTCTTTCAACCCCATCATCCTCAATCTCCATGTCGCATCCCGATACAAGCAGAGATATTTGGGCATGTCAAGCTCAAGCAAAATGGCCGCTTTGGCCGATTTGTCCTCGGGAAGGTATGCCTCATGGACTATGATCTTGAGGCGCTTACGACAACGCGCATGCCAGCATCTTTTACAGCCCCTCACATTGATTTTGCCGTCCGACATGAGGGTGCAACGACAGACCCCCTGCTGAATTTTGTCGGATAACTCCTCGTATTGGGCCATGAGTTGATCTAGTTCTCTTCTCTTGGACTCCTCGGACCTCGTAGACGCAACTTTAATACGTCCTTTGAGTGACTGCACGTCAGAGCAGTTCGCGTTTTCTCGTATATATGATGCTGGAAAAGCCGTGGCACGACGCGGGTCGCTGAACATGGTCCCGTAACCGGTCTTGAAGCACTTGATGCGGTCAGATATATATCGCTGCACACATCGGAGTCGCTCCATGTCGTTTCTTGTCATCAGACAAAGCATGTCTATAGCCTCGGGAACAAAGACGGGGTGATAGTCTCGGAGAAGGGGACAAATAGTGGTTGCTAGAGAGTCGATAGCAACCCAAAGCTCAAAAAGATTGAGCAGATACTGGCTCATGAGGATCTCATTGTTGCGGTAGTAGTAACCAACCTTTTTCATGTAATTGAGCATTGTCGAAGAAAGCTTGATACATTTAGCTTCGGGGGAAGAAAATGAACCATGTAGCACCGACATTGTTTCGCTGTCGCAGACCATGAGCTTGGAGCATTGGGTTGCGAACCTGTCGACCTGAGACACTGTTCCTTCAGCGAGCGAGGGAGGGCCGAGGAGACCCTGTCGTTTGGGTGGTTCTACCCCGGTAGTCAAAAGGCTCTGTAGCTTACTGCGGCTGTTTTGTAATTTCAAGACCAGATCGCTGCTGGGAGCGCGCACGGGAAGAAGTGGTATGGGACGAGTTGCCCTTCTCTTGTGGGCGTCCCAGAGAGTTGTCATGGCCCGCTTGGCGTTGGCCAGAGTGGATTCGAAAAAGGATCTTGTCTTGGAGAACTCTCTTTCGTACAGCTGACGGAGGGCAGCAGGAGCTTCAGACATTGCAGTTTGCAGCTTGGCTAGCCGACGGCACAATTTGGCCTGCAACATGAGAGTCTTTTCGGGATGTAGAGCGGGCTGACAGTCGGTCAGAAGATGAGCAAGGACGACGCACATGGCGAACTTGAAGTGGACGCGACTGGTACCGAGATCATCGCCGCATGAAGTCAACAGAATTCGCTGGACGGCAACTCGAAGTGCCAGCCAGTAGGGAGACCGCCTCCAAGGAGTTTCGGGCGATCTAAGCACGACGTCGTCTCTGACGCGTTTTTGAACGGCATGGACTGGAAAGGCCCTCCCCATGGCCTCAAGAAACGACATGAGCATTTCCGTGATGAGCGCCGGGCTCGGAGTATCGCGTGACTCGACAACCATTTCCCCCCCCTTGGATGCTCGGGCTGCAAACTTGTCCAAGGCAACCTCACTGGCCTGCTCCAAGAAGTCTGCAAGAACATGCCGGAACGAATCTTTTCTGAACTCGGACTCAGCTATAGCAACGGAACGACCAGGAAAAGTCCACTGGAGGGCGTGGTTGGCTTCGAGTACAGCCAGAGCAGTAGGTGAAGCCTCGAATGCCTCGAAAACCACCTCGTTGGTGCTATGCAACTTGTCAGTGAGGAACAAGTCTACAGCAAGCTATATGAGATACGCACTCGTTGTTTTTGTGAATAATGATGACAGCGTTTTGCTGCACAGCGTGATGGACAAGCCAGGCAACGGATTCGTTTTGAGCAACTTGGGAGAATGCTGCCACCAGAGATTCCTTGGAGGCGAGGTCCTGGTTCAGATGCTGCGTTAGGAGCAAGGATGCCTCTACCGTGTTCCAAAGATTGTCGGTTTCACGACACCTCATTTGCTTACAAGCGTCGAGGAAGCGCGCGGTCAGCTCCCGGTTAAGCGGAACAGAGTCGTTTTCTGGGGCTGCTGGAAGCCTGGGCGGCAAGACCAGATGGTCAAATACAGCCTCCAGCAGCCGTGGTTGAGACGACCTTTTCGGCATGTGGAGATGCCCTGGGAGAAGCCCCGTGAGATGAAGCTGTTGGGTCTCGTTGATTTGGGCGGGATGATGATGACTGTAAAATTGTGGTGTGAAGATTGAAGCGGAGCCTCACGCACGAAAGAGGATGCAAGAAGGGACCGGACGGACAGACTGGCCAAGCGAGTTGGTGGGACTGCCCACAGGCCTGGTCGTCTGTAGTATTGACATGTCAAGTTATAAGTGAAAGTTTGGCCCCGGTCAATAAATCAATTGATGGCTTTCGCCTTGACCAGGTGCCCCAAGGTGCCAACATTTGAAGTCGGAGATGACAACCCACAAAGTGGCGTTGGTCTGTGCGAGCCCGGCACCCAAAGTGGGGCTTGGCAAGCGGCGCTAGGAACGGCCCACGGCAAACATGGAATTAATTTCCTCTTTAGACTTTGACCGCGCTCGCCACAATCCCAAGTCGTCGATTCACATCCTATCTGAGACGAGCTGGATGAGGGCAACTTATTCCCATTTGGCGCTACTTTTTCTCTGGCAAGGCTTCGTCATAGTACACCAAAGACCAAAGAGTCAAGACTATCAAAAATCACATCGCCGTCGCAGTTGAGACACGCCACCACGCAGGCCAATGACATACCGGCTCCATTGTCAACGAGTGAGTCATCTGGCCATATTTTTACCTACCACGCTCAGTTTAGCTTGTACATATGCATTGAATTAGAAGCCAGCTAGCAAACCTACTACCAAACCAAAAACTCCGTCCTTTTTGACCATTTGAACCTAGGCATTTTCTGTGAAAGAGGCCACCCTCCCATAGCTCAAGGCACTCTACAGTTCAATCCATACCTCCCAATTGTGACATCTAATGCCTAGCAAAACATGTCTGTGTCGCAAACGTGCCAGCTGATTGACACGGACGCGGTGTCCCGTACGATTCCCAACGAACCCGATGGACACGATTCTGAATTTCTGATACCGGAATACTGGGTGAACCCAGCGTCCAACCTCGTATTGTGATGAAAGTAGGGGCAAACTAGAAAACTTGAAAGAAAAAACTTGACTCTTTTCCCTTTTCAAAAATCTAATTGCAAGTCACAAGGTACCAAGATACCAAGGTTAGTCACACGGACCTGCCTAGTAGTCACCCACAACTTTTACCATACTTACCTGCGTATTTATAATGCTTCTTATCACACTTTTAATCACCTTCCAATATATTTCAGTGTCAGCGTCCACGGTTGCCACAAACAATATGGACTCGATTCAATCAACCAAAGCACGCCACGATAACGATGGTCCGTCGACATTACTCTGCGGGAATCGACTGAGGACAGTCAGCCAAATCATAACTATCATGATTCAAATCCGAACCTCCCCATCGTCTGCGAAGATATCCCACTTGGCAAGTGTCGCATGGGCGACGAGAGCGAGTTGTTCGATAGTGCCAAAAGCAACCAAGCCGAAGGATCGACCAGCTCCGTTCTCTATGCCGGGAGTGGCGATGATCCTTGCCGCCAGATTATTACAAGCAGCAGCTCGAGAGATGAGCCTTGTCTGGCCGGCAGCTATGTGGGGATGAGCATAACCGGTGCTAGCCTGGAGGGTTCTAAAGATAAAAGTATTGGTGATGTTCCAGGGCCCGCGGAGAATAGCGAGGTAGTGGTACCCAAAAAGCGAGTGGTGCGTGCGAGTCTCTATGTATATCGCGACGCAAACCGTAACATGTACTACCTTCCTATTATATCCCCGCTTGGGTCTTGATTCGGCTGGCGTCGGTGTCGGCGTGCCTGAAGGCGTCGTCGCTTGGTTATAGCAACGTTGCGCATTCGTGATCCGTCGACAGTTGTTCCCACTGCCACAGCTACCTCTACATGCGGATTCGCACCCTTGGTCTAGCAACCGATCTGCAAGAGGAAAACACCTCCGCCAAATAACACATGGAAAAGGCGTTTCAGAAAAGTATTCTGAACCGTCAACTCAATTCATCAAAGCATCACGAGCAAACAGTCGTTCAGGGAAGTGAGCGTCGTAACGTCCCGCTTCCGCGAATATGTAGAGTGGCAGAGCATGCTTCCAGTTCATCCACATAATTTTGTGTTTTGTTGGCGTTATTATCGAGGAACAGCTTGAACACCCCCTTCGAAGTTTAAAACATGTACGAGGCGTGGATATCCCTGTTGCACGTTTTCACTTATTCCGCCTCTTTGTTCCTCTTCACAGTCGTTTTTCCTTGGTCGCGCGCTCTTTCTATATTAATATACTTGTGCGGTTTTACTTTATTAGTCTCTATAAAGTGTCGCAGAATATATTTACCTACTAATAGGTATACACTAGTATACGACAATATATTCAAGTGTTATATAATACATTTTATTATATTTAAGTGTTGTATAATATATTATATTACATAGTATAATAGCTAGATAGACGACCTGGTCTAAAAAAATATGCTCCCACAGGTGCTGTGTTGCGAGGTGCCGCGCCTGATACCAAATGGGCAGGGCAGTCATGGTCAAATGTCTTTACGCCACTAAATAGGCGAATTCCAAGGTTCGGTATCAGGCAGCGAGTTGTTCTCTGCTGCCTCGGCCCGAGTAGTTGACAGGGTGGGATTGCGACTCCGCTTGAAGCTAGTACTTGTGAATGAAACATCTGAATCCTTCACCTTATTTCCACTTGGCCGGACATACTTTGTTAGCCACATCTCCGTCTCAGCAGCTGTCCATCGCGTTCCCGGGTCGTTTCGCAACAGACCTTTTAATAGCGGCGAGAATTCTGTCGGTGCCAGTTCCACCCTGGGCCAAACGGACTCGGCTGCCCAATTTTGGAACCGAGATTCTGACAGTCCCTCAAGAGTAAATTCGCACTCAACCAGCAGTTCAAGAGCAATTATACCCAGTGACCACAGATCCACAGTATGGGTGTAGCGCCGCTCAGTTTCCCAGATCTCAGGGGCCGCATACACCGCAGATCCCACAAAGGTATGCATGTGGCTTGTAGCGTGATACTTTGACGCGCCGACGTCGGTAATCTTGGCAATATTGCGCTTCATCGACTCGTCCCAGCGAATAAGGATATTCTCCGGTTTAAGATCACGGTGCGCGTAGCCATTCAGATGCATAAAGGCGAGGCCGGCACTCACATCACCCAGAAGAATGGGCTTTTGATCATCTCGAAGAGGCAGAAGTGAACGCAGGTCGTCAGGAATCCATTCCATAATTAACCACGGTGGTTCGGGCTCACGCACTGGCACAAGATCAAAGGCTTCCACTATATGGGGCTAAGGGAGCGGGTCAGCGGGACTATACGAACATAAATCACAAGCGTACTTACGTGTTTGAGTTTAACCAAACTCTCATACTCTTCGCGTAATAAAGCCCACCGTTTCCAGTTCATATCTGGGCTATCTGATGTTTTGTAATGAGGCACCTTGGCGGCAAACTCGGTCCTCGTCGTCGTGTCCATTACCTTGAACACGGAACCAAAAGTGCCGACGCTGCGACAGCCCCCGACCCTCTTGTACACCACACCACTCAGGGCAAACTTCACATCGGCCGTTTCAGCCGTATGGGAAGCCGGATTCACCGGTTGTGCACCCATCAAGTCTTTTCGAAACAACTTGACGTGTTCATCGTAGAGCCGTTTCCCTTGGTCGGTGAGTTTTGGAGGCCAGACCCTTATGTCTAGAACACCCGTATCAACAGTAACTGGCGACTTGATATTTGCATACTGCGACCTTGCCAGTTCTAGCTGCGTGCCATTATCATCTCGTATGCGCACTGAATTTCTCGACAACACGGTTATTCTTGCGCACCGACGCATAGGGTCGATGTCAATTCGGAAGTGGTGTCTACTGATACCGGAAATGTTGCCTCTGGCTAATTGCAAGTCGCAGTCGTCCGAATCACTCGATCCAGCCACCCAGCCGTTTGGAGAAAACATGTTCTCACGAAACCGTAGGCAGAAAAAAGGGCCTGGTGGTAGGGATGACTGACCGCCCTGTCACGGGACGCAAGATCTTGCCGTGCTGGTTTCCAGTAGTGTGCTGCCGACGCTGGCGTCTGCGGACACGCTGGCGTCTCCGAACGCGTTGGAGCCCTTGCCCGGTTTCAGAGCCAGGGCTGCCGAGTTTTTCGTTCCTCGCTTTTGTGTTGCCCAGCTCCAGAGGTCCATCCAGAAGCTCGCTTTCCAGACGGGCAGTGTGCAGCTGGAGGCAATCTGCTTCCAGTGCCCAATAGCCCTCGTTATTAATAGATTGTCGGTGCTCGTCAATGTCAATGTCTTGTTGTTTTAGGAGAGCTTCCACGCTGACACAGATGTTCCGCCATCGTTCCGCCTCAGGTCTGTCCTTTTGCGATTGCCGTAGGTAGGCTTCCAGCAAAGTTAAAGCCTCGACTTGCCAGTAGTCTTTGTCAGATATTGTATGGCGCGCGCCATGAACGAACGCGGCATCGAGATTGTAAGCTGCCAGCTCGGCTGCCCATTTGTTGGAGTGTGCGATCTCTGTTGGGAAGTTGATCTCAGGGGTGAGCTGTCGGAGTCTATTATCGAGTTCGCCTACGTCCAACTCGGGCAAAGGAAACCCATGGGGCGGTGTATTCATTGTGCGTGATGCGTCGCGCCGGTTGGACAGCGTTTGTGTTGAAATATTTCTTCGCGAATGTTGCTTGATTCATGCGTTGTAGCGGACTGCTTCCCGTCCCGTAGAAATTGGGACGGGTGAACATGGGCCATCACGTGACTGGTCCGTGTCCCTATGTTCTGACCTAAAAGCACAGCGTAACCTGTGGTGGGTCCTGCCTGACAGCACATTGTAGTAGTACCAGACGGAGTAGTCTGGCGCGTATGACGTCAATTGGACTGGTGCAAAAGATGGTGTCTTTATATGTTTAATGAGGCAACTATTTATCGGCTTACTGGGAAGCTCTCAAGCACTTGGGTACGTAATTTACATCAAAATCTGACAGTACTTGCCACCCAATATCTCAACTGACAGCGAATAGCGTCGCGACAAAGCAGCCGCAAATGTGGTCAATATTTTGCCTCTAGTGTGGCGCGTCACCGGGCCTAGAACGCCGGGTTACCTTGAGACCATGAATGTCAGCAGAGCCGCTTTCAGAAACACTTGTCGTGACTGAAAACGGTGCCTCAAAGCCTCGAGGTGGATGTATGATTTGAGATACAATGTTCCCCACTTTCGAGACACCAGTTGATGTCCTTTGCTTGTCCTTGCCGTGAGAAAACGCCAACGTCATACCCTCCACCGAGTGTTCCGTACCTGTTGGCAACCAAGAGCTCCAGCTTTAACTTTGGCCTCGGATAATCCTTCAAATGCTGTCTGGTGGAACCGCCAAGGTTTGAACCCCGCACCGGTCTCTCTAGCTCCGGGGTAGGTACTCGGATATATTTATGGATGTCGAATGTCGAGTTGGATGCGCAACCCGCGACCGAGCAACGAACCAGGCAGTAGTTGCACCATCTCACTTTGATCACAGCTACCATGGCAGGCGGACCGTCTTTGGCTTCCTCGGGAGCAATTCTAGTCCTGGCCATCTTTGCGGCCTTCTTTTATACCGCCGAGCTGCCGCGCGCCAAGGTTGTGCTCGGCTTCGGACGCAAGCAAGGCAGCACCGTCGTCGCAAACGCCAACGACTTCCACACCATCCCCGACACCGTCCACTGCGAGGATCTTCACTACCACGAGCCCAGCCGTCTCATCTTTACTGCCTGCGAAGGCGTCGAGTCCACCCGGTATGCCTGGTTTCCCGCCCTGGGCCACTTCGACGACCCCAGCGTGGGCCTCAAGGCCCAGGGCAGCATCGAGGTCATTGATCCCAATGTCCGTATACACCCTCTCCCGAGCTTGGTCACGGCGACTATATGTGTTGTATTGACGCTCGCCCGCGCAGACAATGAAGGCAAAGAAGCTCAAGTTCACCAACTTCAACGGGCCGTTTGTGACGCATGGCATTGACGTCATCGACGATCCCGACAAGCCCAAGGGCAAGGCCGTCTACCTCTTCGCCGTCAACCATCTGCCGAATCCCGCCTACGCCGAAGACGCCAGCGAACCCAAGGCGCGCTCCATCATCGAAGTCTTCTACTACGACATTGGCAGCGATTCCGTCGAGCACGTCCGCTCCGTGTGGCATCCGCTCATCACCACGCCCAATGACATTGTTGCCGTGTCGCCAACGTCCTTTTTCGTCACAAACGACCACTTCTACCGAGACGGCTTCAAGCGCGAGATCGAGACGCTCTACTTTGGCGCCAAATGGTCCAACACAATCTACGTCGAGTTCACCGAGCTCACCGACGGTTCCTTCCGCGACAGCGACGTCGAAGTCAAGGCCTCGGTCGCGCTTGACGGTGTCCACAACAACAATGGCCTGGGCCACGGCCGGACGCCGTCTGAGGTTCTGGTTGTCAGCTGCGCCAGCGGCAGGCTGCACATTGCCGACGTCGTCTCACCCAAAAACGACGGGGAATCGCCCAAGATTGCCATCCGGCAGTCTGTCGCGTTCGATTCCACCCTGGACAATCCCAGTTGGTTCCGTGACCCGTACGCCAACTCAACGTACGATGCGAGCGGCCTCGTTGTCGCTGGTCTGCCAAGAGGCGTCGACCTGCCGAAGAACCAACACAATCCTCGGGGAACAGACGGTGCCATGGTGTGGAAGGCTACGCCTTCTCGTGACAAGACGGCCGGCAACGAGGAGACGTGGGTGAACCGGCTTCTGTTCGAGGACGACTCGACGCACATCCGAACGGCGAGCGCTGCTGTCCTCGTTGCTATTGATCCGGCGAAAGAGAAGGGCGAGCGCAAGGCTTGGTTGTTTGTGACGGGCTTCATTTCAACAAACGTGGTCGCGGCCAAGGTGGCCTTGTGAAGGGGGGTCATGCAGGGACACCATTCAACATTGCAACACCTATCGAGTATGATATTTTTCGGTCAAAAATGTTCAAGGAATGTAGAGTAACTAAACACCCACTGTTAGACGCTGCGGCGTCGTAGATACGAGACATGAATGGGATTTTTATTTCTTTCCTTTCCCCCTCTCGCCAGGTCTATAGTCTTGACGTCCTTCTATTACACGCTCTTGTTCACAGCCCACGGGCTCATGCCACCGTGTAGCTCACCCGACTGGTGCCTTTACTCCTGGCAATCTTCTTGACCGTAGTTTCGCCACACAAGTCAGTCGTGTCGACGTGCGTCCCCCCGCAGGGATAGACGTCGGCACCGACAATACGCACAACGCGGAACTTGTCCTCGCCGGGCGGCAGCAGGCGCCGATCGGGAATGAGCCGCGCCAGGCCCTCTCTGCAAAAGTCGTGCTCGGTCCAAAACTCAACCTCGACGGGCATCGACCTCGCCAGGTATTCGTCGACGCGCCTCTGAATCGGCTCCTTCCACTTTCCCTCTATGGCGCCCTTGAACTCGCAGCCCGCGCTGTCGGGGAAGTGCGAGGCCTTGAGCTCGTCGAAGCCGGGGATTTCCGTCTCGAGCAGACTGCGCACGGCGGACCCCAATACGTGGCCGGCCGTGTGGAGGCGCGAGTGCAAGAGGCGCTTTTCCACGTCCAAGACCTGCGTCACCTGGTCGCCGGGCTGGACTTGGGACGCTGCGGCGGGCGTTGGAAACGAGCCGAGGTGCAGCACTTGCGAGCCGTGGACTGCGTCGATGCGGACGGCCTTGACGTGGAAGGACAGGTTGTGGTCTGGCGGCGAGTCGGCTGCCGTCGTGCCGTTGGGGCTCCAGTTGATGAAACCCTCGTCGGAGGGCTGTCCGCCGCCCTGAGGGTGAAATATGGTCTCGCTGGTTACCATGACAAAGTCGTCGTCGGTGCCATTCTTGAAGAGAAGTCGATTGGCGTCCTCCAAACTCGCAAAGGACCGGACCGAGTGCACCTTTGTCGCGAGCTCCGTGAGCTTCCCATGGTACTGATATACATGTTTTGTCTTGCCGGGTACTGTCATTTTCGGTTACTATGGCATGGAGAGAATCGGCCATGTTGGAGGGCTTTTCTAGTCATGACGAATTGTTCTAGAAATCTCTGGCCGAGACGAGGGTGTGGGGCCGTTGGTTCTACGCCCTTGGCGTCATCGAAAGGGCGGAAGTCAGTTTCCCGAAGCGTCAAGTCTGCAGCGGCAAATGTCTCGTTGAAACCAAGTCTGCGCGACGTCTTTTCTTTGCCCGACTTGTCTTGGAGTTGTCTAAAAACTGTCGCCATGGTGCATAAGCTTTGCTGCGGCGGCTGCCAGAAAAAATAAAAATAATAGAAAAAGAAATAAAACAAAAAACTCTTTGGCATAGTGCCGGTAATGCCCAGGAAAACATGTCGAGTCCATTCCGTCTTGGTGTGGGTTGATTGGCGGGTGTCGCGTGCTTGATGCTTGAACAAGGCCGACATCTTGGTTGCCAACAACTGTGGCTTGCGGGCAACTGCTTGGCCTATCGATCAAAGCCTCTTCTTATTGGGTCAATGTTTCCACTACACGACTTCCTGTCAGGTGGCGTTTCGGGGTATAGGTGAAAGACTCTTTGAAGTCGACCACAGCCATATTGGCTGTTTAACAGGATAAATGACCATGAGTGAAAAAAAAGACGACACGGTTCCCTGTTCCCGTCTCCCATTCGTGTGGTAGCATTCGACGGATCAAATAAAAAAAAGGTACGGCCACGTGGTCCATTCCATGGCCGGGAACTTGGCGACTCGGTCGTGCCAATTGTTTCCATTGTTGTACAGCGCGTTTTTCAACACGGCAGAAACGGGATTTTTGCTCACATGCCAAGGACAGAGTAGTGTAGTGCAGCTTGACCCGTGATTTCCCAGTACTACCAGACATTATTTAGTCCCGTCTTCCATCTCCAATGGCTCCACAGAGCATCTTGTCCGACGAAGCTAATCGTCATGTGGCCGGCATCCGTGATTCCATTGGCCGAATCGGCTGTGCAACTGCCGAAAGTTGACGGGAACTTGGTTAGGCTGCCACTCAAGTTATCTGCAAACTAGATGAGAATGGACACCGACGTGCCTTTTTTGATGAGCAAACTCATCGGTTAGCGAACCCTGGCTTCAATTTATGCACGACATCGCAGGGGATGCAAGTCTCCTTGCATCAGACATGCCCGCTGCGAATCCACCCTCGTGGCCGCGGCACCGACCATTATTGGTCTTGACTGTCGTTTGAATGGTCCATGGACGTGGGTCACGGGGATACAAATCATCTCGAAAACTGTCGAAATGGATGGCATTGTTGAGACAACGTGGTTTTGTGCAGAGTCCATGTATTGGGGAGCTGTATGCATCATAGTACTACCACCCATATTTTGAAGGATTATACATACATTTCTTTTTTTTTTATGTCTAGAACACACCAAGGGGTGTGGCCTATCGGGGACTTGACTATTTCAAGCTAGCCGTCGTGCATACAGCGCTCATGCATAATAGACGGACTCGTTCTACGCCAAGCGATGCTTTCCCGTTGCTCATGCTAGCTCTGTTCTATAAATTCTAGGTTCCCCATGTTTCACCCGATTCCCCCCCGAATCATGGCTGGGTAGGTTTCTGTTCTTGCAAAGTCACCCCCCCATGAGAAATGGCTGGACTACGATTCGCTGGCCTTGCGCCAATCTTGGTGCTTTGTAGCTCCCTTGCTGGAAATGTCAACGCTGCCGGCTTGGCGGATATTGACCATGTAGTCCTCTTCATGCAAGGTAATCACGTCTTTAAACTTTGGTATGCTTGTGTTATTCATTGAGTTGACATTGACTCGTGGGACTTGTTAGAAAACCGGGCGTTTGATCACTATTTTGGCACCATGGCTGGTGTTCGTGGATTTGGTGACGCAAATCTTCAAACAAACAACGGCGTGCCTGTTTGGAAGCAGCTCACCACTCAGAAGCAAACCACCAAGACAGACTATGTCACCCCGTGGTACCTCAACTACCTCGGCGGGAACTGGTCTGAGGCTACGCAGTGCATGACTGCTGGCAGCAATGGTTGGTTTGAAAACCACGCCGCCTGGAACTTTGGTTCAAATGACCACTGGGCCATGAATAATACCCCTTGGAGCATTGGGTTCTATAAGAAGCAAGACCTTCCTACTCAGTGGGCCTTGGCTGAAAACTGGGTGATTGGAGACATGTACCAGGTAGACACCTCTGCTCCATTGTTTGCTTGCCGCCGGTGGCCTCAAGATTGACGATGATAGGAATCCGTCGTTGCTTCCACCAATCCAAATCGTGTCAGCTGGGTTTCAGGCTCCATCAATGTCCCTGGTTCGCCGCAGAAGCCTGATCAAGGTGGTAATCCATATATTGATAACAACGAGACTCCCGGCTGCGAAAGAGGTGGTGTCAATTGCTTTCCGCTCAAGTGGAAGACTGTTGCCGAATACTATCAGGACGCGGGGGTATCTTGGAATGTGTTTCAGGACGCCGATAACTTTGACGACAACCCATATGCTTGGTTTGATCAGTTTAGACGGTCCACCAAGGGCTCTGCCCTGTATGACCACGGCCTCAAAGGTTCTTCTCTTGACTCATTCTACGCCCAGGCTGCCCAAGGTACTTTGCCAGAGGTGTCTTGGGTCGTAGGCCCCATGCAACTATCTGAGCATCCGCCCTACTCTCCACACGACGGCGCCTGGCTGCAAGACACCATCACCCGCGCTGTTCTCAACTCGCCCAAGTACAACAAGACTGCTTTAATAATTTCATACGACGAAACCGGGGGCTGGTTTGACCATGTGAATCCCCATCATTCGCCCGACGGGACACCTGGAGAGTGGCTCAACGACCCGCAGGGCAAGGTTGGACATACTTTTGCCGGCCCTGGCTTTAGACTTCCATTTTACATTATTTCCCCATGGACGCGCAATGGGGGCGTCTACACGGAGCACTCGGATCACAACTCACAAATTCTGTTTGTCGAAAAGTGGCAGGCTGCCAAGGGCAAAAACGTCCAAACCAGAGAGATGGTTCCCTGGCGCCGCGAGAACATGGCTGATTTGGCTAATGCTTTCGACTTTGCTAATCCAGACTATAGCATTCCCAGTCTCCCAACCGCTCCTAAGCCACATGTCAATTCTAAGGGTCAATACGATGGATCTTCATACTGTCAGTCAAGGTTTCCAACCACCCGGCCTCCCGTTCCCTACACTGGAGACGGCGCCATCGAGGATCTCACCACCGTGGTTGAGCACGGCTTCAAGCCAATCCGTGGCAAGCTCACCGAGGGACGCTACCTGGTGCTGGAAACGAATGGGCACTCATTGACCAACGCTGGGAGCAAGTCTACTGCGAGCGCAACCGTCACCAAAAGCACCCCAAACCACGACAACATTGCCCACAGATGGATTGCCCATGCCGCACAAATCGGAGGCGATGTATTCACGTTGCAGAGTGCGAGCGACAAGCAGTACCTTTGCAAGGACGGGCGCCTCTGCGCCGACGCCAAGAACGCTGAAGCCTTTACGGTCCAATTCACCGCCAGCAAGGGATATAGCTGGAAGCAGCGGGATGGAGGCGAGTACCTGTCTGGTGATGGGGCCAAACTTGACTTCTCTGGCGATGCCAAGTACTGGAAAATTTTCAGCGTCAGTTACTAATATAGGGCCTTGAGCAAAAATGCTACTCCTCAAGTAAGACGGGGAAATATGTGTCTCAGGTACAGAGCGCGGTACGTGGCCATGCGTTGGCATGGAGCTCGCTGGCAGGGACTGCATGATCATGAGGCACGTCTCCGATTGTAAAAGTATCTTTCAAGATCAACCTGATAACCGTATATATGGTAATATGCACATTTTTTTAAGAGCATCACTACTAGTCTTCAACTCTGTGTTGGCTCGTATGATGATCTAGAGGTCATGTACATAATGGCACCGAATAAAGGTAACCAAATTGTTCAGAATTGCAGCGGGAGCTTGTTGTCATTCCAACTTTATCGACGTGGCTCTATGGTGTAAGCTGGCGGGTAAGCTCCCGTGAGGATATGTTGCCCGTGAACAAGAACCACGGACAAGGTACATGGAAGAATGAAGAAAAAAACTTGTCAACGTGTCGGGTGCTTCCACTCCCCAGATGGTCGTTGAGCCAGAAAACCCCTATTGACCCCAAGGCATCTTGTCAGAACCCGCCGTTTCCCACACATGGCAGCATTATTCCTGTGCCAGGGTTTGATGGCCTGGTTTTGGCCCCGTGATCGTAGCCCTTGTGTAACAGGCCATTTCCGTGTGACAATATGGCATCTAGTAATTTACTTTAAACAAAGAAGAGCTGCTGCACTGTTCGCTGCATTTATTGCTTGCGTCGTGGCTATAATTTTATGGGTAAGCAACGTCGGTCGGTCATGGTCGTCTCGATACAGGTCGCGCTATACTGTTTGTTCAAATTACCCTGTAGCGCATCGGTAGCGTATTATTGGTTTGAATTGACTCGCGGTAACCAAAAGAATCAGGTGGTTTTTGACTTGACCGCTCTTAGTTCTTCTCGTGTGGAACATGCTATAAGCTGGTGATCAGCTATCAGGACTTCTTGGTGGAGTGATTGTTGCTTTCTGTAAAGGTGTTATGCGACATTGTATCATAAACTCATGTACTGATGCCGGTATAGTACTAGAATTGCTACTAGTTACGGCTTCGCCTGAGAACGGGGAGTTCCAGGTTAATAAGATACTTATACATGGCAGCATTTACATTTTCCATTTATCTGGATTTTGGATAATCCAAACTTAATATATTCCGCGTTTAATATAGCTGATAGCTATATAGACCAGCTACTTGACTCTTGTCAAGTACCCAGGCTATAGAATATAATCCCTCTCGAAACCAGACTAAGCAATATTATCCCAGAGGTGGCAGGGGGGCCTTATTTCTTCTCGAAACCAGAGGGAGCCTTGTCCATGCCGAAATTAGTGGGAGGGAGGGCGGCATCATCAAATGTGATGCCACCGGCATCCTTGGGCTTCTCGCCACTACCACGCCCGGGAGTTTTCCCAGCTCCCGACTGTCCAAATTGATCATGGAGCTTCTTCTTATCGTCCATGCACTTTTCCACCTGACTAGCGCCATCGTTGACTGAGCATACGCGCGTCATGCCCTCAACACAACGACGAACCTCGAGCTTGCATGAAGACTCTGATATACCAAATTTGTTTTGGCCTCTACAGAGCTCGTCTTCCATGACTCTAAAACGGTTGCCTAGTTCGTTTCCTTTGAATGTCGGACAGTTATCTGTCGGTGTCGGCCCAACAGGTCCCGCGAGAGCGGCGGCAATAAAGGTAGAAACGAGAGTAATAGAGTACTTCATTGTTGGTAGGTAGTGTAAAAAGGCTTTTTTCCCTTGTAAATAAACCAAGTTGGCAGGATACGGAATGTTGAGCTGAATAGCTTTTGCGGCGTGATTTAAATCTCAGTAACAATGTTGGAGCAAGACTTGTTATTTATACACGACGGCGTATTGTGTTGAGAGCTGCGTTTCCAAGGGTCACGTAATTGCATATGCATAACTCGAACTGACTTGCATGTTGCCCAGATTCATACCCTAATACTATACTGGTACTATACTGGAGCATTCGATGCCTTGGAAGCGGTACACGACGCGTGTATAGGGGCTGCGCTATCAGGAGGCCTCTCATTTGAGCTGGCGGCAAGGCATAAACTTGTAAACATGAAACAATAGAGCTGGAGACTATTCTGACTCGGATTAAAGTCTTGAATGATTTAACTTGTGTGACGCTACTACACTGCTAGATGCTGCATACAAGCACGACTCATGCTACGCCTCATAATCTAATATATTTCTTCATGCAATTATTATATAAGGCAATAGCGAGTCATTGATTTATTATAAAAACTCAATTTCGCCAAGCATTATTTTTCGATCAAGGTTTTATAATCCACTATATTATCATGACATGTGTCAAATTTACGTGAGACGAGGCACCGTCACGGGCCGCCCTTAATGCATGTGCTGTAGTGATTATCAAAAATAGAGTGTAAATAATCTTATTATATTTATCTTACCCTTTAACTTAATAGTTAAGGATAATACTTATTATAAATATTAATATTAAATTACTCTTATTTTATTCTTATATAATTAACTTACTTTTTTTAATACTTTTACTTAAGTTTATAAGAGAATAATTTTATTAGTCTCCTTTTATTTTTATTTAAATAAGCTTTATTATTATTAGCTAGTATATTAATTTTTCTTAACTTAATTTACTATTAATCTCTTAATATTTTTATAGTTAAGTTAAATTTCTGCTTTTTATAACTTAATAAATTAATTAAGTAACTTACTTTTAAAAAGAGTTTAAAGTTATAATAATACTAATAATAAATTATTAAGTAACTTTTTACTTTTTATATAATTAATTATTATTATAAATAAACTTACTTAAATCTCTTATTAAGTATATAAATTTTTATAGTAAAAGAGATTTTTTAAGGTTAATTATAAGTTTATTTTTAAAATAAGTTAAGTCTTAATTACCTAGTTATTAAATAATAATAGTATTACTAATATTAAGTAAGTAACTAGTTTATTATAGCTTTTAAGTAAGTTAATTCTTAGTTATTAATACTCTTATTAAATTTAATATTATATATATTATATAGTATTATTAAGAGTATTAAATTTCTTATTTATATACTAAAATTAAAATATTAAATAAGTAAGTATTTTAATTATATAATTATAAATTATTTTAAATTCCTTACTAGCTAGTAATTACTATTATAAAGTAAGTATAAAGTAAGCTTATTTAAGTACTTATAATTATATATAATTCTCTTAATAACTTAAAGTACTTTATATATAAAGTATTACTATAAAATAAGTATAAGGTAAATATATATAAGTACTTATATTTATATATAATTTCCCTAGTAACTTAAAGTACTTTTATATATATATAACTTAAATTAATTATAACTACTTTTAAGAGTATTATATAAAAATATAAGGGCTATTATTTAATTTATCTTATTAAATTATATTAATTAAGTTTAAGTTATTAAAAAGTTAAGTATTTTAATTTTTAAATTATATAAGTATAAGTTAATTTTTTTATTTTTATATATAAATAAATTTTATAAAAAATAAAAAGTAAATTATAAGTACTTAATAGTAAAAGTAAACCCTTAAAGTAGTTAATAAGTATATAAGAAAAGGGTATTAAAAAATACTAGAGCAGCTAAGTTTTTATTAAAAAGCAGGATTTTTAGTAAGTTACTACTTTTTTTATACTATATTTTATAGAGCTTTAATACTTAAGTGGCCTTTTAAATACACTTATAAGTCCTAATTTATAAGCTAAGAAGTTATACTAAAGTTTAATACTCTATAAAGTTAATAATTATAATTATATAGTATACTAGTTATACTTAAGTTATAATAGTATTACCGCTAAATTAAAAGGGCTTATTAGCTAATATTAGTAATTATAAAGAGTAAAAAATAAGTGCTAAGTTAATAATACTATAATAATAAATTCCTTATTAATACTCTTTTAGTTTAAATAATTAAGAATTCTTAAAGTTATATAAAATTTCTTAAATATAAGTTAAAAAAAGTATTTAATAAAGCTATTTATTACTTAGTTTTTTATAAAAATATAAGTTATTATTAATTTACTTATATTAACTTTTTATTTTATAAAGTAGTATTATATATTAATATATTTAATATATATATAAAATTTAGGGTTTTTTAATAGTATAATAGCACTAAGATTATTATTATAAATAATAGTTAAAGTATCTCCTTAATAAGCAGCTAAAAGGACTAAAAATTCCTTTAAGAGGCTTTAAAGTTAAATAGCTTTTTTAGTAGCTTAAGTTTATTTTATATACTTTACTTTAGTAAAAAATAGTATTATAATTAGTTATTTTTTAAATTACTAGTTAATAATAATATTACTTAAGTTAAATATATAACTTATTATAAAATATTAAATTAAATTTCTACTTTAATTAGAATTTATATAACTTATTAGTAAAATAAGAGTACTAGTAAATACTAAAAAGTAATTTATAGTAGTATTTAGGTATTTAAGAATATACTTAATAAAGCTAATATACTTAATAGTAAGCTTTAAGAAATAGCAGCTTAAAAGGGAAACTAGAAATATTATATTAGCTCTAATACCTAGTATTATTTATATAAGGGATCTAATAATACTTATATACTATTTATAATAAATAGTAAAAGCTTTTAAGTCCTTTATATTATTAAATAATATACTACTTAAAGGAGTATACTTAAGCTTAATAATTATAACTTTAAAATTAATAAAAATCTTTTTAATATATACCTTTTAAGAGAGGTATATTTACTTATTTTTCTTATTTTTAATAACTTTTATTCTTAAATAATACTTATAAGCTTTTAAGTTTATTATATAAAACTTTACTAAAAGGAAGTTCTTAATTTATTAGATCTTCTTTTTATTAAGTCTAATAATAAAAAGGTTATTTATATATATTATAAAAATAATATTATTTTTTAGAAATATATTATAATTCTAAGTAAACTATATAAAATCTAGGCTTAATAAGAACTTTATAAGGGTTTTATATTAGATTTTAAATAATTACTTAAAATTATATAAGGTTTTATTAAGCTTTTAGACCTTATTAGTATTATTTAAGAATTTTTTAAGCTATTAAATATAGACTTTTTTATTTATATTTTTATAAAAAAAAGCTATTTTTATATTTATTTATTTAAGTTTTAAGTTAAGTATAGCTATTATAATAAAAATTACCTTATAGTTTAAGGGTTTAACTATAAAGGTAAAAGTTTTATTAAAGTTAATACTCTTCTTTTATTAAAAGTTATATACTATATATTATACTTTATAATAAGTAATTTTACTATTTAAACTAGTCTTTAACTTATATATTTATTTTCCTTTTAAAAGTGATTTTTTTACTAGAAAAGGTATAAGAATATATATATTATTATTATTAATAAATTAAAGTTTATTTTTTATAACTTTTTTCTAGTCTACTTATTTAGGGAATTCCTTTACTTATTAGAATATTTTAAGCTCCTTAAAAATCTTTATAATAAAGAGTATAAATAAAGTAAAGGAGACTAGAGTTTTAATAGTATATATACTAGATTTTCTAGTACTATTTATTAATATTAAGTTCTTAAATTAGACTTTAAGTACTCCTTAATTCTTCCTAGAAAGTAAGTAGAGTTCTTATAAAGCTAATAACTTAATAATTAAGCTTAATATTATAAGTTAAAATATTAAATTATTTATAAGCTTAAGTTAATTCCCCTTATATATTAATTATAAAATAGTATTATTTTTAAGTTTAAGTTTATTATAAGTTAATTAATATACTTTATTATTTATAAGTTTAAGTTTACTTTTCTTATAAGTTAATTAATATACTTTATTATTTATAAGTTTAAGTTTACTTCCCTTATAAGTTAATTAATATATTATATTATCTTTAAGTTTAAGTTTATTCCCCTTATATAAAATATTATTAAGTATATAAGGTATTAATTATATTATCTTATTATTATAATTCTTAAAACTATTAAGTAAATAACTAGGCTATATATAACTTATTATAAATTTAGTTTTAAGTAATTTTAAGTACTTTAATTTATTAAAAATAATATTATTTATTATAAAAAGCTTATTATTTTAGCTTAAAATAATATAATTATATAATTCTTAATAGCTAAAAAGCCGGCCTAAAACACTCTTATCTAAGAGTTTCTTATATTTTAAGCTAAGTAATAAGTAAGTAATTAAGTTACTTATAGTTCTTAAGTAAATAAGGTCTAGCTTAATTTTAAACTATACTTTATATAGTATTTTTACCCTTAATAATTCTTTATAAATAGAGTAGTTTTTAAGGTAGTATATAATTTTAATAATATAAAGCTATTATTTTTTATTAAATTTTACTTCTTTAAGTATTAATTTTAATTTCTTAAAAATAATATAGTAATAGTATTTAATTATATTATTCTATTAATACTACTTAATAGTTATATAATAAAAGTAAGTTCCCCTTTTTTTATACTATAAATATAGAGTTTTTATAATATTTTCTCTACTCTTATTAAGTCTTATTAAGTAATAGTGTTTTTTAAGTCGCTTATAAGTTAATATTATTATTTTTAAGACTTTTAAAAGGTCTGATTTTTTCTTTATAAAGTGGATTTATTTTTAATAAGAGTAGTTATTTATAATAATAACTTAATATTAGCTCTTATTAATACTTATATTAGTAAATAAGCTAGTAATATTTATATAAAGGCTTTTAAAAAGGTAAGTTCCCTTTTAAATATTACTAATATAAAGTAATTTCTTAATTTAACTTATAATATAATTTTTATAAAAAGTAGTTTTTAAGATAAGTTAAATTCTAGTAAACGTTTTTATTAGCTTAAAAATACCTTATTTATTAAGGTATTTTAAGTGTTTATATTATAATTATATATTAAATTTAAAAAGGGTAAATACTATTATACTTTATTTTATTAACTTTATATTAGTATAATAAATACCTTAAAATTTTATTCTTATTAAAATAATTTTACTATTAAGAATTACTTTAACTTTTTAGGTTTTATTATTAAAAAGAGTATATACTCCTTATTTTTCTAGTATATTAATAAAAATAAGTATATAATTAGTTTTTAAGATATAAAAAGTATTAAATAAAATAAGTAAATAAGTAATACTATTAAGAAGTTTAATAAATACTTTTATAGCTTTTATATTAACTAAATTAATATAATTACTACTAGTATATTAAATAGGGTATTTTTTATAAGGCTTTAAGTTTATAAAAAAGTTCTTATAAGAACTTATATAAGTTAAAGTACTACTATTAAGAATTTATAAATTAAAGTTAAATATAATAATAAAAGCTTTTTTTACTTAATATTTACTTAAGTTAATATTAAAGAATATTATAATAAAAGTAATAAGCTTTTTAAGGTCTTTTTTAATTTTATTTTATTACTTATAGTATATAAGCTTTACTTAGAGCTTCTTAATAGTATTAAATATATTCTTTTCTTTTTAGCTTTTATTCTTTTTAATATTATAATTCTTAAGTTTTTTCTTTAAATATTTTACCTAGTACTTATTAATTATATAGCTAATTTTATTATAATAATTATATTTAATTTAGTTTCTAGTAATTATAATAGTATATTATTTACTACTAGTATATTTAAAATCCCTTTTTTTAGGGTATTTTTATAGAGTATAATTATATAAATAATACTTTTATAGTTTATTATAAGTTTTTTATCCCTTTTTATAATAGAGTTTTATTTATTTTATTATTTATAAAAAAAATTATATTTATCTTCTAGAATATCTAAAAAAATAATAGTTTTTAGTCCTTTTATAATAATCAAGGTTTTTTAATTAATTCTCTTAAGTTTATTAACTTTTATAATTAACTTATATATTAAATTACTTATATTCTTATAATTTTTAAGTGTAAATTTATTAATTTTATAATAATATTTCTAAATATAAGCTATACTAGTTAATTAAAAGAATCCCTTTACTTATTATATTAACTTATATACTTTAATATAATTTTTAGCCTTTTATTAAAGCTTATTTTTAAGTATAATTCAAATAATAATATATTTTTAAGTATAATTTTAGAGTATTATAGCGGTTTATTTACTTAATTAATTAAGTACTTTAAAGAGATAAGTAAAACTAATTATAATAAAAGTATTAATAATTTAATTAATCTAGCTTTAATAATTATTCTAATTTATTACTTTTTTTATTTCCTAAACTAGTCTTATTAAGCTAAAAACGTTCTTAGCTTATAATAGCTTAATTTTTATAATTATTACTAGTTAAGATAGCGAGTTATTTGTCTTAACTAGAGTAACTAGTTATAAAATTACTTTTATTAACTTGGCTAAAATAGCTAGTTATAAGGTTACCTTTTTTATACTTAATAATTTAGTTAATAGTACTATTATTTAAGAGTAGTACTTTTAAAGGGAAGTTCTAGCTTTTTAAATTAATAATAAACTTATATTTAAATTTATAAAGTTCTTAGTTTATAATTAAAAAATTTATTCTATTATATATTTTTTTACTTAAAAAACTATTAATAAATTAATATATTAAGTTTATAAAAACTTTAAAGGAAATTCTAGTATTATAAAAATTTTCTTTATTATAAAAAATTTTCTTTATTATAAAAATTTTTTTTATTATAAAATTTTTTTTTTATTATAAGAATTTTCTTTATTATAAAATTTTTTTATTATAAAAAATTTTCTTATAAAAAAAAAAAAAATTTTTAAAATTTTTTTATAAAAAAATTTTTTTTTATTATAATATATTTTTCTTTTTTTTATATTTTCTTTTATAAAGTAATTAATAATATTAATAAAAAAAAAAAATATAAAAGAAATTTATTTTATTTTATTTTTTTTTTTTATATATATTTTTCTTATATAAAATAAGTAAATAATTTTTAATATTTTCTTTTATTTTTAATATAAACTTAATAATATTTAATAATTATAATATTAAGAACTTAATTTATAATAATTATATATATTATAATATATATTAACTAGGTTTATAACTTATTAAAAATAAAATATAAATAATCTTATTATATTTATCTTACTTTTTAACTTAATAGTTAAGGGTAATACTTACTATAAATACTAATACTAGATTACCCTTATCTTATCTTTACGTAACTGACTCGCCTTTTCTAACAGTAATAACCTTAAATATTAAGCAGCAAACTGTACTTGTTATACAGTATAACCGTTGCCTTGCGCTACTACCTAGCTCTTTTTATGCAGCTTGTACCCTGCCTCTTCAGTTAGAGTTAAATTGTGTATTAAAACATATGCGGCCTCAAGGAGCCAAGTTAATGCGCCAAGTTATGCACCAAAACCATGCCGCGGGCTCATGCAATGCAGTATCGCCATCTATTTCTACTTGTCGGAAACGAGGGACCTGTAGCTCCCCGTGGTCCCAGGTCTAGTATAAAACGACCCGGAAAAGCGGTGGATAGCTGCTGGGACGGAGATGTGGCTAACAAAGTATATCCGGCCAACTAGAAATAAGTTAAATGATTCTGAAGGAGATGTTTCATGTATAAGTACAATGTAGCTTCACCCTGCTGGGCCCGGGAACACACCACAGGTTGCCAAATTGCTTTACATGATGACTGCACCAGGTGAACCCGTACGGCTGGCATCAGCAATGGCGAGGATACAACCCGTGCGCTTGAACTTGATGCCCTTTACTCACTACCGCACATGCGGCATTTTGGGTTTGAACCTTGGGGTTGCTGCATCTTCCTGTCCTGGACGAACCGGACATCTCTATAAACATGCCCTAGGGCCAGCCGCGCTTAGCAGGTCTCTTCACAACCACCCTATTGATAAGGCCTAGATCATTAAGGCATATCGCACTCTCAGAGTTAACCCTTTTAAATTTCAACAGGCTCCGGAATTCGCCCCGATCTAGGCGCTTGGTAAACCTGGTCACCTTTAGCAATTATTTTTTAACCAGATCGGCCATCTAGCTGTCACACTATATCATGTAATATATTATATGATATTCTACTACATTGTCGTACATGTAGAACTGGAAGACGTCTGGTCTAGTCTGGGGAGTCGTGACTCCATGCCTGGTCTGGCCTGTGCATGGATTCGTCTGGACTCTGGTGGCTCCACCGGCGGCAGACCAGCCTTTATCAATTGATCCATCTGGCCAAGGACTTGGAGCTCCCAGCTCAGCTTCTGGCGCAAACATCCTTGCATCAAGATATTCCCGTGCCGTCGCCAGTCCATGGTCCAGCCTAGTTTTTCGCCATGGATGGCCTAGACGACTTTGAAAAATCTCTTGCCGCCGAACGGCTGGAGCGCGAAAGGGCAGAAAGGGCAGAACAGCATCGAGACCGCCATCAAGGCCATCGCAAACACCGACATCATCATCGACACAACGACCGCGACGACAGAGAAAGAGACGGAGAGCACAGCCATCACCACCGCCGAGACCATGAAGACGACCACGGCCATAGACACAAGAGAAGTCGACACTCTGACGACCAAGGCGATGACGCGCACCGGTCGAGACACAGGCACCATGGCCACAGAAGCAGGGAACGCCATTCGCAACGTCGGCCAGAGACGGGGCGGGAGTCATCGAGTAACGGGGCCTCGTCTGATGCTCCTGTGCGTGATGCATGGATGACGGCGCCATCGTCCATTGAGGTCGAGCATGTACACCGCGCAGGGAGAAGCAAGCCTCCATCGCCACCTCCGCAGCAACCGAAGCGAATCATCCACTCCCGTGAACTCAACCAGACTATC
This sequence comes from Metarhizium guizhouense ARSEF 977, assembly GCA_000814955.1. Lineage (NCBI taxonomy): Eukaryota > Fungi > Ascomycota > Sordariomycetes > Hypocreales > Clavicipitaceae > Metarhizium > Metarhizium guizhouense. The sequence continues at coordinate 60,845 of AZNH01000081.1, read as the reverse complement.
CAGCAACTAGACGAACAATCGTCACTGTCTGACATGCAGCAACCTACCGCCGAGAGAAAAGTCGATTACTTATTTGGTGACTCTGGCTCTTCATGGCGCTTAACAAAGCTGCGGGGGGTGTACACCACTGCCGAAGCAAGTGGACGGCCAGTCGAAGACGTGGCGATTGAGCGCTACGGCAGCTTACAGGACTTTGATGACGCGCGAGAAGAGAAGGAAGAAATGGAGCGGCGCAGGATCTACGGTGAAGGGTACAAGGAGAAGGAAAGGCCCACGGGAGACCTGTATCGAGCTCGAGAACACGACAAGTCGAGGGCACATGACGACTCTGCTGCTGCCGCAGAACCAGATTCAGGCACCGTCATACCCGAAGAACCGTCACGGAATGCAGCCATGGACCAAACATCTCTCAACCGCCTCCGCGCCCAGATGATGAAGGCCAAGCTGCGCCGGGCCCCCAACGCCGCACAGCTGGAGGAGGAATACAATCGCGCCGCAGCTCTCGGCCCCCGGCCCAATGCTCCCGAGGCCGTCGTCCTCGGCATAATGGACAACCGCCAGTTGGCCGGTACCAGAGCGGAAGTCAAGGCTGTCGACACCAAACGCGGCCGCGAGAGGGGCCTGGTGGAAGAAAACAACGACATGTCCATCGAGGACATGGTCAGGGAAGAACGCCGCACCAAGAACCAGCTAGGCGGCGAAGGACTGCGTCTCGCAGAACGCATTTCCAAGGACGCCAAGTACGACAACGACCTGGACTACATGGATGAGAATGCAGAAAAGCTCGCCAAACGCGTGCACAAGAGTGAGATCAACCTCAAGAACATGGCCGTCAACGAGTTCCAAAAGATGAACCGCATCCTGGAGAACTGCCCCCTGTGCCACCACGAAGACAAGGGCCGGCCGCCCCTGGCACCCGTCATATCCCTCGGCACGCGCGTCTTCGTGACCCTCACCACGGAGCCCGAGATCAGTCCCGGCGGCGCCGTCATCGTGCCCATCACGCACCGCGGCAACCTTTTGGAATGCGACGACGACGAGTGGGAGGAGATTCGCAACTTCATGAAGAGCCTCACGCGCATGTACCACGACCAAGGGCGCGACGTCATCTTTTACGAGAACGCCGCCGCGCCGCATCGCCACATGCACGCCGCCATGATTGCCGTCCCCATTCCCTACCAAGAGGGTGCCACGGCGCCGGCATACTTCAAAGAAGCCTTTCTCTCCAGCGACGAGGAGTGGTCGCAGCACAAAAAGGTCATTGACACGGCGGCCAAGGCCCGTGACGGCATGGGCAGAATGGCCTTCAGGAGGAGCATCGCCAAGGAGATGCCCTACTTTCACGTCTGGTTCTCGCTGGACGGCGGGCTGGGGCACATTGTCGAGAATGCGGACCGCTGGCCCAGGGGCGATTTGTTTGCAAGGGAAGTCCTGGGCGGGATATGCGATGCCGAGCCGCACATTGTCAAGAAGCAGGGCCGGTGGGTGCGTGGTGATGCGCGTGTGGATGAGTGGAAAAGAGGCTGGAGGAAGTTTGACTGGACCCGGGTCTTGGAGGAGCCATGATGGTGTTTTCAGGCGGCGCATGCTTAATATTGTGTTTTAAAATGAAAAAAATTCACGGCAGGAAATGACTGGAATATCAGGTTTACAATACCGGTGATGATTACAGCTGCTGAGAAGGCCAATGTTGCACTCCTGCCATTGGACTGGCTGTTGGACAGTTGGTAGTGCAAGAAATAGAACGCACTCATTCGGTCAGTGACCAAATAAAAAGAAGGAATAAAAAATCATAATGGATGAAAGCGATTAAAAAAAAAGGAAATGCTCGGAAAGCATCGTGGAACGATCTTTGCTCCCGGCAGGGCTTGAACCTGCGGCCTCCGCATCACTAACGTTTATTAGTACGAAGCTCTAACCAACTGAGCTACGGAAGCTTTCCGAAATGATTTGCTCCTGGCGCTGCTAATTCGCCACTTGAATGGCTAGGATGCGCGCCACTTCCAACCACCTTCGCTGCAACGAGATGACAATTCAACAATTCTCACCGTGGCATGGGTTCAAGTCTCAATACAGCTTCAAACCAAATGTTTGCAAGTTTCATACATCCCTTTTCGCGATAATAGCCCAGTCACGCCCACAGACGCCAAGGGTCAGAACAGCCCATGTATACCGACAGCACTGGTGGACATCGAGACAGCCTGCTGGGAGTCTGGGACACAAATGTTCGATCAAGCTGCCGATAGAAAACACCCACTTTCCTGAGATGTATGCTGCACGCGGCAGCGGTACTCATTTACTAGCATGTAAGGTGAGTTTAGCCTGTGGAATCATAGATGCTGGCCACATACGCCAGATGCGCTCATTACGGCCAGATAAAGGGTCAGGCGTAATATATGCAAGTTCATAACTTAGCTACCTAATGTGACATTACGTTCTCTCCTAGTCTTTTTGTTCTTCCTTTTTCCCGCCGCGCTCATTCACCCCGAGCCAATTCCGTCCACCCCAAGCTACAACGTCGATTATTTGCACTATAAAGCAAGCGCGCCAGAATATCGACTGGCCGCCTGTAATCTAATGATATAATTCTAAACCGCCAACATGTAATGAAACAGAAACTTCCTTCCTCCATGAAATGCCAAGACGATCGGAAAAGGCAGGACATACGACGCAATATGCTGGGGCTGTTGACGCTTACTTCTGTCACGCAAGCGATGCGATTCGAAACCCAAGCAATTGGCCGCCGATAGGGGATAACATGTCAAAAAGAGCCATGTCCATAAGTTGACAGCGATGACATATGTATGTTCAGGTACTCTGCCTCGGATTAATGCCTTGCCTATTATAAGATTTTTGCTGAGCATATGCTGCAAGATAACGAACAGGATGCCATACCTGCATGACTGTCACGCGTTGTGGCGTATCACAATTCATTCATAAAAACTCCTGATGGGGAAGTGATGAGCCTTCAGAGGCGCACACCGAAGCAGAAACAGCGCTTCCTTTATACCTGTTTGTCTCCTCCTTCAGTAACGCTGTCTCCTCCTTCAGTAATGCTGTACCCTCATTCAGTAACGCTGTCTCCTCCCTCAGTAACGCTGTCTCCTCCCTCAGTACCATTATACCCTTCTTTGGTAACATTGTACCCTTCTTCGGTAACACTGTCTCCTCCTTCCGTAACATTAGTTGCAAGCGTGTGATGTTTCGCTTCTCGGCATGGATCATAAGCTCCATTCTGCGCTTCGTTAGTTCCGGGATCGGTTGTTTGAAATGAATACCATATGTCGAACTGAGAGACTGTCCCTGCGAGTTACTGAGCCCTTCTTCAGGAGAAGCGTAGCCAGTGCCAGGTTTGCCGCCCTCCTCGACATCCGATTGCGTGGCTTCCTTCGCAATGTTGTTCCTCTGTCTACTCTCCTCTTGGCAAGATCGCTGCGTTTGTGTATTCTCATGGGTAAGTGTATTTCCGAAAATTATTGCCGAATCATTTAGAGGAATATCGGAGTGCTCGTCCGCCTGTGTTCCAGAACTTCCCGGCTCCCCGATCGACTCCCAGAAGATATCTTCAAAGTCTGCATAGAGTTCGTCAAAGTAGCGAAAGGTGTCTCGAAAGTTTCTGCAATATTCTTTAAAGTCTTTAAAAAGCTCTCTAGAGTCTTTAAAATATTCCTCAAAGTCCCCAAAGCGGCTTTCAAAGTCTAGCTTAGACCGGCCTTTCTTTCGGTCCGTGGCCTCGTCGAGTTGTCGGATTGGTGCATCCTGGACATACTTTAGAATGCTTGGCACCAAGACCAGCAGCAGACCAAGAACCATGGCAACATTATACGCGACAAGAATGCCCAGAGAGCTGCATCCATCTTGAGAAGAATCTGCTGTGTCAAAGTTGGGAGCTTCCGCATTTAAAGCCCAATGGGCCACTGTGTGTACTCCAACCCCAAGAATAAAAGCTCCCGAGGACCAAACCGATAACATGGTCGGGATTCTCATCATAAAGGCCGCATGGAACGATACATTCTTCCAACGCATGTGTTTGTTGGCGGGTGTGCCAAACCACTTCTTCACATCAACAGGCTCCAATAGGCTGTTCATATGCCGTCGTAAAGTAAATGCGAGGAAGATAGACAGTATGCCAGTCGTAAGGCTGAAGACGAGGGCTATCAGGGCCATCCAAGGTATGAGGAGTAGATAGCGAAGCGACAATGCCAACAGGGACAGTTGTACCACATCAAATGCCTGTGTTGCAAAATCGCTTGTCAGCGCTTGCAGAAGAATAAAAGAAACAACGACAGCAGAGGGGAACAAGAAACGCATACGGGATTGAAAAGCGTAGTACAGTGATCAGACATAGATTCCTTTAGCCTCATTGCTCTCTCTGCAGCTAGGGGGTCATCGACAGGAGGATCAAGTATGCCTCGCTGGATACAATCAAGCTCATTGCGAACGTCTGGGAAAATAAGAACCAGAAGTATGGCACGAAGGGGGCCATAGTCACGTTTAAATTCCAAGAACGAGCGACGTAGGCACCGCAGGGAAAGCCTTTCCAATATGACGAACCAGTGCAGAAGCCACGACGCTAGGACCATAATGCCGTGGGCAACACGGACAATAGTGGTGATTTTCCACATGGTAGATGAACACAGTTCGAATGTGACAAATGGGGTCGCACGACGAAGCAGATGGTTGAGTTGCTGGATGTTGAAGATGGAAGGAAAACTTTGGCGCGAGGATTAGACATTCTCTATGGCTCTATGCCCACCGGTCTGACCAGCTGACAACCAGCTGCCTTCCTTTTTTGTCTCTTTTTTTTTTAAAGAACACGGAGTGCCAGCTGACAGATCGTGCCTGCTGTGAGAAACGTTTAGCCTAGACGAATGGAGACAAATCCAGAATGGCACGGCACTTGTGCAAGAAGTAGTACAACTCCTGTGCCGGAGGATAAAATCAACAAGAATCCATCACAAACAGCCGTCCGCCGTCAACCATGCCAAGACTCGGCAAAAACTGCCGCTGACAACTGAGCTACGGCTCATCAGTAAAGAGGCCTGAACCTTCTCCAGATAATCACACATGATGCCCAAAACGTCAGCTGTGGCAAAAGTACACCCCAGTCGTCTCAATTACACCCCAAAGAAAATACAAAGGGCTCTATTTCTTGTCTTTTTTACGCCAAGCAATGCCCAAGCTCATTAGATATATGTGTCCCCCTCTGCAACCCCATTATACATGACCCCTTCAGTCTGCTAATTTATATTGATACAACGCACGCAAAGTAATACCGGGGTATCATGGTCGTGGTATTACTTTCCGCGCTTCCGTTCGATAAGCGATACCTGGTATCCAGTCACAAAACGAATGAAAATCGGATGCACTCCGTCGTGGCGCTCATCCACCTCTTACGCAAAACTAGTGATGCAACATCCTGGCACCTTAGCGAACAATCGTCCCTCGCCGTCCTCTCTCGCGATCTTTTCGTCCATCCGCGCCCGTCAACCGCATCCAATCGTCCCACTCCTTGCTCATTTCCATCAAGACTGAGCCCATGACGGTTGCGCTGGCCATCAAACCGTGTCCTTCGCCTTCCAGGACGCGCACTTCGCAGCGCCGCATCGTCTTGCCGAGCCATTTGACATTTTCGACGGGCACACGCGTGTCCCTGCTGCCGTGATGAATGACCACGGGCCGTGTAATGTCCACGTAGCGAAATCCAATCGTGTGTCTTCTCTCTAGACACACCAAAAGGTCGACGGCGGGATTGGCTCCTGTAGTGGCCAGCTCCCAAATAGCGTGAGTAAGGCGCGTGTCGTAGGTCATTTGCCGTTCCTTGTCCGTCATGATATCGAGCGTGGATTCGGCCATTACCGAGCCTCCATTCACGCCATGACCCCCAACGGGCTGAATTTGGTCCATATGCTCGCTCATATTAGGAGAGTCGAACCCATTCTCCGCTTGCCCTCCTCCTGGCCTATCCTTTCCTTGAGGGGTGCTGTTGAGGTTCTCCTCATCGTTGACTGGCATGCCATTGCGATTACCAGTGTTGCCATCTTTGCCGTGGGTATTCGACTTGCGTTTAGCGCGACGTGGATTCTTGGGCAGAGAGCTCGTGATGGAACTACTTGTTGCCGTCATGAAGCTGCTATTAGCCGCCTTCAGGAGAGGTGTTGGCAAAGCACGCAAAATCTTTTGCGATGTGGGAATAGCATTAGTCGGGGGCAGCGTTTGAGATGCACCAAACACATTCATCTGGGATGGGGGAATCCATGGCGCCAAGAGATGAATTCGTCCGCGGATATGCTGGGGCATTCGCAACGCCGTTGCAAGAGCATAAATTGCGCCTGCTGAATGAGCAAGGATCGAAAACTTGGTAATCTTTAGCGCCTGGCAGATGGCATAAACGTCATCTGCGCCAGTCAGCAATTGAACCTTTGTTCTGTCACACGAGTGGTGAGTATGATACGTACCAGGCCAGCTCAAAGGAGTGGTTGTCCCATCGGTATAGGGCTCGCTATCACCAACTCCAGGTCGGTCGGGTGTAATGAGGCGAAGTTTCAAAGTCAATGCCAGCTCATCGTAGAAGGCCGTGATATATCTTGTCAAGCCCATACCGACACAGCAAAAGACTGCTGATCCATTTGCATCGCCGACTTCTGAAAAGGAAATGACCCGACCTGTTTGAGGGTGTCGAATCTTTTGAGACAGACGTGGGGAACAGAGGTAGGACTCAACAGCATCATCTACTGAGTCTGCGGATCCGGGTCGCTCGTAGCCCGCAGGATAGGTCTGCTGCTGAGCCTGCTGCGCGGGTTCGGGCGAGGCAGCCGCACTGGTTCTAGATTCACTGCGAGGGCTAAGCGGGCCTGACAACCGCTTCAGACGCGAACTACTGCGCTTCATTTTCAGGGCCTCTTTCGGAGCAGGACTCAGCCGGCCAGATAATCGACTGCTACTGCGTTCCGCGCTGTGGCTTTCCCGCCGTCTCTGCGCGACGGCGGGGAAGGGCGCAGCTCCCTCGTCATTGTAATTCACAGCGTCCATGTTAAAGTCTGGGAGAGGCTGGGCAGCTCTTGATGTCGACGCGGGGGACGTCGGGCGTTCGTCTGGACCAAGCATAAAAGACTTTGCTTGGGTGCCTGTCCCCGAGCCCGTACGAGTATGCTGCTGCTGCGGCGGTAAATGACAGGCGACATGTTCTTCAGTCTCTGGTATGGCTATTGCCGCCGGTGTATCACTATCTCGTTTAGACCGACGCGCGCTCGTTCGTTTTTGATGGGTTCGTGACTTTCTTAGGCTCGAGTCTCGCGCAGGAATAGGCTGCGGGGTATCCAACTTGTTTGGCTCATTCGGTCCCGGGCTGTCGCTATGAGAACCAGGCTCTTCGTTGATGACTGTTTCGGCGAGAAAGGGGTCTGGTCGAGCCCCGTTGGTCATAGTGTTGTTGGGGGTCCCTCTGCCGGGTTCGCTTTGGCTACCGGACCTCCTTGGCAATCTTTTTCTTTCAAATTCCCTTTCACGGAGACGCTCCTTGGAGCTCATGTACATCAGGCCCTTTGTGCCCCGGCCGGTCTTTTTCCCCCAGCTGTCGTGCGATCGATGGTGTTTCAGCTCCGGGGTTGGTGCAGATCCACGTTCTACAGACAGGTTGCCTATGCTGTGGGCGTCGTCATTCTTGGAAGTAGCAGAGGCCGGGGAGGATGGGCGCGAGGCTACGCTGTTGCTGCGAATGAATGAACGAAGACCAGATCCGCTCTCGCGGCTGGTACTCCGGGTCGAAGGGCTCTTGGGGCCTGTCAATGGCGAGTATCCGCTGGTTGGCTTCGAGGTACGAATAATGGGGGCACTCGCTGCCAGGTTGTCGAGTGACGAGGGGTCTTGGGTAGGTTCGTCAGGCTCGGAGCGAGTATAGGCACCGTAATCGACGCCAAAGCTGCCAGAGCTGGGGCTGACGGGACTCGTGGGCAAGGTGAAGTTGATGGCGGCCGGATGCGATTCAAAGTGGCTGCTGGAGGGTTGTGAAATGGCGCCGAGGCTGGTGATGAGGTTGGAGATGACCTCGGGAGAGGCCGGAGGGATGACTGGGCGCGGGGTGCGCTGGGGCGAGTGTCGGCGAGAGTTGCGAGAAGGGCGAGGCTGTAGATGGCGGGCTTCTCTCTGAGAGACGTGGAAATGGTGGCGGGTTGGGATAGGGGGCACGTTGTCGTCGGCAGCGGCATCCAACTTGAGATCCATTGTCCGGTCGGTTGACTTTGGCTGGGAGCCACAACTAGACAGATCAAAGGGGTGGATATGCAAGGCGTCTCAGGAGAAACGCCTTTGCCGGGTGTCAACAGCCGGGCCTGGTGCCCCGTGTTTGCCAGCGGTGGAAGATGTCAGGTGTCGGCGGTACTGAGCACGGAGGATGGAGTAGTAGGGAGGAGGATGCTTTGTTCCCCCATTGTACGGAGTACTCCGTACCAAGCAACCAAGTTACAATGTCGGTGCCCCTTGTTCGCCCCCTGGTGTTCCCTTGCATCCGTCTGGGTCGACGGTCAATTGGTCAATGGCCAAGAGGCCAACGGCCCAGTGAGGCGGTGGGCGTTTTCTGCAGCACAGAGTACATGTAGGGAGTGCCGAGTGCAACCTCAGCTCCTGGAGTCTACCGTCTGTGCTAGGCTCTAGCTCAACGTACGCCGCCAGGCGATTGAAGATGGATGGAATTAAAAACGGCGCTCAACAAGTCAGCAACGGCGGATCCACGGGAGGCTCCAGCGCGGGTCGAGTCCATGTCCTGGGCCGAGTCCTGGGTTGCGTCCTCCGCGTCTCGCTCGGTACCAAAGTGTGGATGCATGTGTGCTTCTGGAGTCAAGTTGGTCTTGGGTCAGATCGCCCTAGGACAATTTCAATTTGCCCATGCCCAGGATAGGCAACGGTGCTCCGCCCTGCCTTCAAAACTTGGGTCGCAGGTGGATTGATTTCAGCGACAACAGGCGAGCCTCTGCCCTCTCAATCTCCGCGCGCTGGAGTCTGGTTGCAATCGATGGGTGGGCTGAGGCGAATGGTCATGCCATCAATGCCAAAGCAGCACCAAACATGGAGGCAAAAACCCCCAGGCGAAACATTCGAGCACAGAGTAATTGCTCCGTACATGCGCCCAGGTTGGCAGTGAGGTTTCACAGAGATTGACCCCATGGATCCAGATCCAATTGCAATACTACTACCTGTCCGTGCAGTCTACGGAGTACATACTGCATATTTCCTCCTCCAACCAACAGGTGCTTCATGACACACCTTGCTGCAGCTCCGACGTACCCAAGTGGCAGCATCTGGCATACCCAGCTCCGTCAAATCTCGTGGATTCATGGACAGGGCCCCGTCACAATCTCTGCAAGGCGACATGAAGGTGCTCGCTGCTGCAACGTCATGATGCCAAAAGCGGCTCAAATGGAGCAACAGGAAGGAGCGCCCAGCCAAACGTTCTGCGCCACACTTCCCCAGATGCCAAAATCCTGTTTGCCGCGGCTCACACCTCCGCCAAAGCCGCATATGAAGTGGCTGCGTCACCGGCGCATGGTATCCATGGTTCAACCTCAATCTTCCAAAGTCCTGCGCACCTTGTGCAAGACACGCTGCCTTTACCTTCTATTCTCTTTTTTTTTTTTCCTTAATTTTTTATGCCTCTTCACTGAGCGTCAATCAAGTCATACAAAGCGCGCCCTAGCGTGCAACCATCGCCATCATGTTGGACCTGCTCCTCTCCATACCCATCCTCTCCTACGTCTTCTTTCCCACCACGGGGGCATCGATATCCACCTCTGTGAATATTATATTTTTCTACATGACCTGGACCAGCCTTGTATTCTCTCACCCAGCTCTCGAGCTACATTTATCCGGCGTCCTCGTCATCCGCGTCATCTTCTGGCTCATCCCCTCCCTCGTCTTCCTCCTAGTCGACGTCGGCGTGCCCAGTCTCGCCGAGGGCTTCAAGCACGGCGGGCGCAGCTCTTTGCCCACCCGGGATGCGCGCAAGCTGGCAAAGATGCTGGGGCTGGCCTTGCTCAACGTCCTTGTTTGTCTGGCCTTCGAGGCCGCCATCAGCATGGGATACACGCTGCTCTTCAAGCGCCACGTGTTCAAGATGAGCACGACGCTGCCGCTCCCTTGGACCGTCTTCAAGCACTGCGCCTTTATACTGACCTCGCGCGAGCTTGTCAACTTTTACGTCCACCGATACGCGCTGCACGGTTCGTCCTGGCTGGCAAAGAAGCACATGGCGTATGCCCACGCCGGCGCCGGCGCACCATTCAGTTTGCAAGTCTTTGCCGATTATCCCCTGGCGACTCTGCTGCACCGATCGCTGCCGGCGTTCCTCCCGTCCATGCTGATCCGCACCCATCTGCTCACGTACTTCCTGGTCCTCATCATCACGTCCATTGAAGAGACGCTGGCCATGTCCGGGTACACAATCATTCCGGGCATCGTCATGAGCGGCATCACGCAGCGGACAGCAATCCACTACGCAAACAAGGGGACGTCCAATTTTGGCTCCTACGGCATCATAGACTGGGCGCACGGCACGAACCAGGGGCGCGGGGTCCTGGAAGATGTACGCAAAGAAGCAGACAAGCATCACGCTCAGGAGAAATCGGCAGACAAGGTGGACGAAGGAACCAAGGCCGTACAGGATGGTGTGGACTCGCTGAAGAAACGGCTACGATCTATGAGCGATAAGTGAAACAAAAACATGATGAACGGATAATCTGGGGAAACGAGGAGGGATTGGGCGGTACTTTTTGGCTACGAGTAATGTAACAAAACAGAAAATGTGTAATGACGTGCTAGATACCCAGTCACACTTTTTGCATAATGCAATCACCATACCTGAATCAATATGTCGTGTGGCCAATATCTATCATTGTGATGTCGCCACCCAACGCCAGGGGCAAAATCATGTCGTGTCTATAAACCCAATGCCATATCTACCTAGGTGATCAATTCCATGTATACCCATGCCCGTGCCCATGCCCATGCCCATTTTAAAAATCACACCCAGTCATTCTTCTTCTTGAACCACTTCAACGTCTCCAGCCCGCTCTGCACGCGCATGCCAACTCTTGCATCGAGCACAAACGTCTCCCACGCCTTTACTTTTTCCAGGTGCTCCTGGCACTGATTCGCCTTTTGCCGCCTATAACTCGCCACCTCGTCTGCCGTCCCCCCGGGCGGATTGCAGCACTGCGTCCACGCAATCACGCCCAGTTCGTACGTGGCCACGGGCAGGACGTAGTCGTCCTTGTGGCCGCCTTTAAACGCCGCCCTGCAAAGCGCGCAACATTAGCCAAATTGTCCTCTGCCTGTTCCCCTGAAAATCCAGAAATGAAAAGAAAACTCACTTGTCGTGCACCAAGACATTGTCCTCGAGGACCTTTGCGGCATCGTCCATCTTGCCCTGTGCTTGCAAGAGCGCCGCCGTGCCAATCGCCCAAACCGCCACGTCGTCCTTGCCCTGGCGCAACGCGGTCACGACGTCCGCGCCGGCGGTGCACCTCTCCCACGCGAGGTGTGCCATGGCCCGGCCCAGCTGCTCGTCCGACATGCGCTTCTGCCCGTTCCAAAAGTAGCAAATCTCCATGGCGGGCGAGGGCCCAACGGCATCGGCCAGGTCGACGCCCAGCACCTTGGCCTGCTCCTCCCACTTCTGCACCTTGCGCTGCAGGAACGTCTCCAGGGGCAGCTGGCGGGCCATGAGGCGCTGCTTGCCCGAGACCTGGGGCGCCTTGCGCAGGTACTCGTGCGTCCGGGCCTTGTGCCTCCGCGCCTCGGTGCCGTCGCCGGCGTGGTGGGCGTCGCGGTACAGCTCGAGGGACGCGCAGCCCGCCATGTAGTAGTAGACGCCGGGGCTCCAGTCGCTGATTTCGAGGCAGCGCAAAAAGGTGTCGCGCATGAGGGCCCAGTTCTGCAGGATCATGGCGTTGATGGCGAGCTCAAAGTCGTTGACGGCCGTGATCTGCTTCATGGCGGACTCCTTGCCCGTGGACAGCAGGTCGATGGCCCCTTGGACGTTCTTGTCGTTGGCGCGCAGGCGCGACTCCTCGACGCGCCACATCCGCGAGTCCGGGTAGCGGGCGCGCAGGTCGGCGAGGAGCTTCCTGCACTTGTCGTGCGGCGGGCCGACCGACTCGGCGTCTTGGTCGTAGTCGCTGGCGCTGGGGAGGATGTCGACGGTGCCCAGGAGGCCGTTGTAGTAGGCCAGCAGCATCATGCCGGCGAGGGCGCCGTTGATGTTGTCGTGGGCGGCCGAGCGCCAGAGCATGTGGACGCCGCGAACCCTGTCGCCGTGGAAGCCGACGACGGAGAGAATCCGCGAGAACGCAGGCGGCACCAGGCTGAGGATGAGCAGGATGAGCCCAAAGCACATGTTGGTGCCGGAGTGGATGAAGGCGTCGACGGGATCAGTCACTTCCAGCTCCGTCTCGAGGAGGGCAGACTGCAGCTTGAGGGGCGTCACTGGTCGCGAACTGTCGTAGTCTGAATCTCCAGGCGGCTGATCCGGAATATTCAAATGCTTCGGCAGTGATGCACTGTTCCTGTCGCCGTTTGGCGTCTGCGCTCCCGATGCCGACGAGCGTGCGCTGGCCGCATCGCCCTTGACACCATTGCTCAAGGCGGCTTTCTGGGCGGCCGCAGCCTTGGCCTCGACGGCGGCTATGCCATCGAGAATAATAAAGGCCTTTCGCAGCTTGTAAAAGCTCTTCATGGCCTCGACGATGCTCTCGTTGAGCACGCCAACCACGGCACTCATAAGCTGCGTCTCGGCGCGAACGAGCTCATACTCGGTCCCGGGAGGGTACACCCTGCTCGCGGCATGATGGGGAACGGCATACCTTTGGGCCTTTTTGTAATCGGCCCAGGCCCGTGTCTCGCAATCGGCCAGCTTGGCGGCCGTCTGGGCCATGACCTCCTTCTCGAAGCCGAGGATGGAGCGCATGAAAAACGTCACGGCGGCGCCGAGGCTGTGGAAGGACGACTCGCCCTTCTCCAGGCCTTGCCAGGCGCCGTCAATGTCGTCGTTCATGATGAGCTCGGTCCATTTCAGCGCGTCGGCGAGGTTTTCTCGCTCCCGTGCCGCGAGGGTTTCGGCCTTGAGTGAGTCGGCGCTGGAGTTGGTGCTGCGGAACCATCCGCTGAGGAGACTCATGGTGACGTGCAACCCGCCGGCTGCGGTTCGTGTGATGTGCTGCTGGAGGTTACGCAATTCGTCAATACTTATTCTTGACAAGAGGTTCTCTCGAGTACTATATAACTAGACGCGGCCTCAGCCGTAGATAAGCCACTGTACCACAGCACGTCGGAGTTAGGGTCACTGTTGGGAAGTGCGACGAGTTGGAGCGCCCGAGACCGAAACCTTGGGACATCAGGCACCAGACACCAAACGGGTACCGATCGAGCCGTGAACGCGCGGCGTAGACGGCCGTAAACGTCGAAACGCTGCGCGTAGTTTGGCTACTTCTTGCGGAGTGCCGGCGAGGCCAATTCGTCCGTGGGAAACTGCTGGCATTCAAACCCTCTGGCCGGCGAGGTTGGTGCCAAAGCCCGCCCGGACTTCGGGCAACCATGTCGTCATTGGCGGGACTCAAGCCACGACGAGCTGGGAAAAAATAGAAACAGCTCAGCACTAAGGCCAGAAACGTCTTTGTGTGAGTTGGATGGCCAATTGCCTGGTTGGCAGACGGTGACGCCGCTTACGTCAGCACGTAACGCTCAGTCATGGACTCATGGCTACAGGGGAAACTCTACTGTTCCTTGGCCGGAGTCACTGAATTGTGTCTGTTTCGTGCAGAAAGAATAACTTCCAAGGGCAAAGTTGCAGGAGGAGAAAAAGGCAAAAGAAGAAGAAATCATGGCGAAACCAGGCCATCGAGTAGAGAGTTTTGTTAGTAGTTGGCAGCCGCCGCATCTGCTCGCCACGGAAATAGGTTGTTGGTCGTATTCACCATCTCACACCAAGTTGCCAACCATCTCATATTTATGCATAATCCAATCCAAATATTTACACTCCTTAAAAAGAGTAGAAGCCTCACAGATACACATATATTTCTCGAAGCCCATCTGCCGTCCATGGCCAGTCTCCCAAGCCACCACCTACCTACCCTACAACCAGACCGGACGCCGCATTCTTCCGCCCCGGCCAACGCACCAGCTTCCCAAGCTCCCCATCACCGGTAGTCGATCAACCATCTCCATCATCTCGAGCAAACACTCAGCACCGCCAACCCCCTTCCTCCATCGCAATACATACATCTCACAAACCGAACCTCTCGTCTCACCCACCCAGCACCACAAAATGGCTTCAGACGCCAAGCCCGAACCCCAGCCCACCGAGGAGAAGAAACCAGAACAAAAGACCACCGCGCTAGGCGAGGACGACGAATTCGAGGACTTCCCCGTCGATGGTACACATGCCCCCTCCCCCCCCGACACCGCTCTTTGGAACTAAACAGACGTGGTGCATGGCCAAAAAAACAAGGGAAGCTGACCAAGACCATCAGATTGGCCAGAGGACCAGACCGAGGCCGCCCAGGGCAACGGCGAGACGAAGCACCTGTGGGAGGAAAGCTGGGACGATGACGACATGACGGACGATTTCTCCCTGCAGTTGAAGTGAGTCTTGCGCTCGCCCACGCGGCCACCTACCTGATGACGGAAAAAACGCATCTTTCATGGACCATGCGAAACTAACCTGCGCAGGGAGGAACTCAAGAAAGTCGAAGCCTCGAAGCGGAGATAGGGAATGGGCACATAGAATGGTATAGATGGTTATGAATAAATGCTATGAACTACACTGTTGGAGCCAATACGTGCGTGCGTGCCTTCATGCCTGCGTGCGCGCGGTGCATGGGCTGGCGGGCACTGACTTGTGTTGACGAGGGCACGATTCTCACCCTCACAGACGAGTGCGATTACAACGTGATATTAACGTTTCCAACTATAAAAGCGACTGTTTTGATCGATCTTATCCGCCAATTTACCCTCAGCCACCATGTCTTTTATGCATATATATATGTATATCTCGTGATTCCCTCATGGATTCGGGTTCTGGTGTTTACTTACTCGAGAGAGCAACAACGCCAGGGAGTTCCTTGCCCTCCAGCAATTCCAGACTGGCACCACCGCCGGTAGACACGTGGCTAAGCTTGTCCTCAACCCCGTACTTGGCGGCAACGGTAGCGGTATCGCCACCGCCGATAATGACAATCTTGCCG
Source organism: Metarhizium guizhouense ARSEF 977 (assembly GCA_000814955.1). Lineage (NCBI taxonomy): Eukaryota > Fungi > Ascomycota > Sordariomycetes > Hypocreales > Clavicipitaceae > Metarhizium > Metarhizium guizhouense. Next base: position 45,612 of record AZNH01000081.1, on the reverse strand, counting down.
TTCGCGCAGCCCTTGACGGCCGCGTCGAGGATGGCCTTGGTGCCGCTGGCAAACTTGTCAAACTCAAAGACACCGGCGGGGCCGTTCCACAAGATGGTCTTGGCCTCGTCGACGGCCTCCTTGAAGAGCGCAGAAGACTTCTCGCCGCAGTCGAGACCCATCCAGCCATCGGGGATACCTTTGTCATCCGTGGCATAGCCAGACTCGGCATCCTTGGAGAACTTGTCGCCGGTGACAAAGTCGACAGGCAAAACAACCTTGACGTTGTTCTTCTTGGCCTTCTCCATGAGGTTCTTGACGTTCTTGGAGCCGGCCTCGTCAAACAGCGAGGAGCCAATGGGCATATCGTTGAGGACCTTTTTGAAGGTGAAGGCCATGCCGCCACCGATAATCAGAGTATTGACCTTGTCTAGCAAGTTATCAATGAGCTGAATCTTGTCCGAGATCTTGGCACCACCCAGGATAGCCAGGAAGGGACGCTGAGGCGACTCGAGAGCCTTGGCAAAGTAGTCGAGCTCCTTCTTCATGAGGAAACCGGCCGCCTTCTGGGGCAGGTCAACGCCGACCATGGAGGAGTGAGCACGGTGAGCGGTGCCGAAGGCATCATCTATTCAAGTCGCCGGTTAGTTTCATGTTGAAAAATGTCGCATTGCAAAGGGCAAAAAAAAGAAAAGTGTGGTGGAATCTCACTGATGTAGACGTCACCAAGAGCGGTCAGGCCCTTGCGGAACTCTTCAACCTTGGCCTTGTCAGCCTTGGTCTTGTTACCCTCCTTATCCTTGGAGCTGCCCTCCTCCTCAATGTGGAATCGCAAGTTCTCGAGCAGAACAACAGCACCACCGTCGGCCTTGTTGACAATGGCCTCGACCTCGGGGCCGACGCAGTCGGGAGCAAAGGTGACGCTCTTGCCCAGCAATTTCTCGAGCTCGGGAACGACGGGCTTCAAGGAGTACTTGGGGTTGGGAGAGCCGTTGGGACGGCCGAGGTGGGACATTAGGATGACGGCCTTGGCGCCATGGTCGATGGCATGCTTGATGGTGGGGATGGCACCGACGATGCGCTGGTTGTTGGTGACCTTTTTGTTCTCGTCGAGGGGGACGTTGAAGTCGACCTGTGTACTAGGTGGTTAGCCTGGCAATTGACTTGTGTCCTGTGTGTGCAGTTTCATGTTACAGCCAAGTCGTGGTTAAGTAGCTCCGTTGCCCCCGCCTTCTGCGGGCTCGCTGGGCATTGGGAATTGTCCCAACAACCCGGGCAGATGCAGGCCACGAAGAATAATACATGAGTAGTAGGTCCTTGGTCTCCAAACCCTCACATTGCCACCTTATTCCCATCTCAGGGGATGAGCCCATGCACCCGGACGCGGGGGGAACAGCTCCCGAACTCACCCGAATCAGGACCCTCTTGCCCTTGACGTCAACGTCGGTGATGGACAGCTTGCTAGCCAGAGACATGATGGCGTATGCTCGGGGTACTGTGAAGAAGGCAGAGATACGGGATCGTAGAGACAGTATCGTGGGTAATGAATTGATTTCCCGTTGGTCAAGCGCACGGAAAACAAGAGGAGGATGCAGAGTACGGTAGATGCGCCAGGTGGGAAAGAAGTTTCAAATTGAGCTATGGAGGGGTTGACTGGATGGAGGAGGGGGGTGAAGGGCAACCGGATGGCGGGGCATTCAGGACCTCCACGTCAAGCTTGATGTCTGGTCCAGTCTGCATGTGGTGGCCCGGCATGCATGTGGCCACCCAACACTGCGTTCCCTGTGGGCAGCGCCAGAAGTCAACCAACCAGACTCAACTGGTCAGGCTTGATGCTGAGGCAGTTTCTTCCTCCTACCATGTTTCAACATTGACGTCGGTCGGGCCAACTGGCACTGGTTGACTGCACATGATGCGGGAGTTGGTCGGCAGCTGGACTTGGAGTGCTAACTCTACCAAGATATAGTAGTAAATGTTTGATGTTCTGCCAGTCTCCCACCTTGCCAGCCATGGCTGAAGCATTTTGCACTCCAGCTCAACGTCGAGTGGGACAGTGACGTGATGCAAACGGCCTACTCGTTCAACCTTGTTGGCTGCATGTGGGCTGTCAAAAATCACTCACTCGCCAGCGATAACGACCCAAATCGCAGTCCAAGAGCGTCTATCATGCTAATATCACTTGATTAGAGCCACACCAAGGCCAACTTGATGTGTATTGGTGCGTGCAATGGAGACAACACGGACAGTTCGCCAACTGCCGGACACCAAAGTCAACCAAAGAGAATGCAAGCAAGTTCAACATGTCCTTTTTACATACAGCAGAACTGCAGACAAAGTACTGTACACGACTGCCACTGTTCCAACCGCATGCACCTTCCAGTCGCCGCCTCCCTTCTGCTAAGAAAGCAATCCACCCCAACCCTCTAAAAGGACAAGAACCATTGATGAAGTAAAGCGCAAAGACCGTAATGCCCCAACGCCAAATTGTCAAGACGCCTGCCCCGATAAAAGCCCAGAACTGCAAATCAAAAGAAACCGAATCGGTGTGGGCTATATAATCAGTTTAATACCATGATCCATGACCAGATTGATCAACCCTCGTTTTTCGTCCATGCGGCAGAATCCGCCGGTATGAAGACGAGGCGTCATATTGTGGACCGTTTCTGTTTGTCTCTCCCATTTCACTCATTTTATATCGTGCCCATCATACATCTAGTCGGAGGCGTTGGTCAGGGACAAGTAGGCCGTCCAAGCGATACCGATTGTCGATACGAATGGCTAGGCAGCGAGGAGTCAGTACATTGGTGATTGATGTGCCAAGGCCGACGCAGCGGTCCACCATTTGCGGATATAATCTATTGAAACTTACCAGCTGGAACTGTACCGGCATGAGGCGGAAGTTGACAATCTGCACAGCCGGCCAGACTACGTAGTTGGCCTTGAGAGTAGGCACATACATGTCGCGAAGCTTGCCGCCAATTGCGCGTCGTCCGCCGCCCTCGGCAACGGTCATGACAGTAAAGAACAAGCCCACACCAAAGGGTGCATACACAAGCTGATCAAACACGACACGCTTCATGGCTGGGCCAAATGCGCTCGTCTTGGTTATGGGGAAGGCTCGTTCGAGGAATCGGAACCATTTGAACTGAAGGGGCGCGACGCAAAAACCATAGGCCATGAATCGGGTCAACCGCTCAAAGTCAAAGGCTGTTGGCAGTGCCTTGTTGTCGGGGACAAAGTCGCGTTCATCAAAGTCTGCACTTTTGCGGTTCAGTTCGTGAATCTCGATGGCGAATTCGTCTTTATCGGCGCCGACGCTTTTCCGAGAGGCGCGGGTTCGGATGGCTGTGATGCTCTGCGCTACCGTGTCGGCGACGCCACCGAGGATGGCATTGGTGACCATCATGGTCATGACTACATTTGTGCAACGGTTAGTCGTGTCAAGAGAATCCAAGAATAGCAAGGCTACTTGTGGGCGGCATGTGCGCGTACGTGGTCGTTCTTCATAGTATGTGTTGAACCTCGCCGTCAATCGAGCGATGAGAGCCATCTCGATTAGGAAGACGACGGCATGGAGAATCGGCTGAGAGCATACGGGTTAGAACCATGGCAAAACGAGGAGGACAGGTTGAAGGACAGGGGCTGCGTGGTGCGGAATGAATGAATGAATGAGGAGGAATGCACCAAATGACAAGGACAGACCCGACACAAAAGGCATTCGACAGTTGAGACTTACAATGCGACCGAAGAGATATTTTTCGTTGATGGAGCGGAGAATCCGTCTCCTGCTCAGTTCCCACGACATGGCGGGTAAGGTTTGCAAAAACGGGAGAGAAGGGCGGAGATGGAAGGGGACCGAGATGGGGACGATGGCGGCAGACGGAGTCCCAAGGGTGTTTGGGTGCGTGCGTGGCAGAGCCTTGGAAGATTGAGGGCCAGATTCCCAGAATCGCGTGCCACCGGGTGGATTCAGTGACTCGACGGTTCCCGATCGATGACGACACGGACGCAGGCGTTGCTTTCTGACGGCGGATCAGACGTCTGTGTGTGTACAAGGTGAAAGGATAAAAGAAGGAACAAAAGAACAAAAAGACGAGGCGATGTAGGCAGCGACAAAGACGGTTGATGAAGCAAAGAGGATGACGGCGATGGTGATTCAAGGTGGAGGCGGTCAGAAGGACAGGCTGGTTCGTCTTAAGGGAGATGAGAGGGAATGGGCACTGGGTCATTGGGTCTGGTCGGTTCGCGAGGCAGTTGGCAGGACTCCGTACGGAGAGCCGACCTGCAGCCCGGGATGTTCTGTACTCTGTACTCTGCCGGTATACCAGCTGTCAACGGTCAAGTCCAGGGGTACCCGATGTACCGAGTACTTGAATACTCTGTGCAAGCCCACTGAACTCAAACAGTGGCCAGCAAGTACCCACCGGTGAACGTTGGACAGACTGACGGCTGGGAGTGACAGTTGGTGACCCGCATCAAAAGTTCCGTCTGGCGCCTTGCAGACATGCTGTTCGATGTTACTGGACGGCACAGCCGCCGGCGCACAAGTAACTTTCCAACTTTATGGCCGGAAGATTGAAAGCATCAAATTGCCTGCATGTTGAAAGCCAACTTGCCAAGCCACCAGGACGAGCACCACTCGAGCCGCCGGGCGGATCCCCACAGTGACGCAGTGGCCAGACACATGGACAATTGCCGCCCGGCCTGAAACATGAATCAATGCTCCGTAAATAGGCGGTAATAAATCTACATGAACGAATTGAACGTTGACCCACCAGTCACTTCTCCTACTCCCTTTGTCCGTACGGTTTAAATGTCCGATTTCTTGCTCACTACTCGGTACTTACGTACCTAGGGGGCGCAAGGCGTCTGGTGTTTTAGTCACGGCCACTGACCTGATGAGCGACAATGAAACAACTTTATTTAAAATTTTAATTCATTACATTATTCAAGACTTTTTCCAAGACTTGTCTCATAAGGCTCTAGAACTAGACACAGGCCACGCGCGTAGGTGCCCTTTACATTCTACGGTGCGCGCTGGCAAAAGACCAGACATTACACTTGTACGACGAATGGTCTTCTTGGTTGTCCAGCAGTCAGATATATTTGTACATGGCACCAACTCTAATACAAGTCAAAATATGAGAATAGCGGTGGAAAGAGAGCTCGAGTTGTATTGATTTGTCCATGTGAAGCCTGTTAGGTTATGCTAGCATCTCAACCATGACAGAACACTGGTTTCAAATACCTAAGAGCTAAAGAAGGGAAATTCAAAATGGAAAAGAGGGCAGTGTCTCTGCCGCTCGACGAGCCAAGGGCTGATGCAAACCGAGCCACCGACTAGGGCTCTGCCTCGTGGCCAGCGATGCATTCGTGGTGGCTTGCAAACCCAAGCCTATCTCTCATTGTCTGAGGTCCTAGCCCCTGCCAGTCCCATTCAATAATCTTGCAAAAGATCTCCGTCCCACAAGCCCTGTCGACATGGTCGGCACTGAGAGAAGAAGAGCCCGACATCTTGAAGTAGGCGAGACCCATACAGAGATCGTACCCCCCCTCCTGCTCGAATATACTGCGCTTGAACCATCTCAGCCGCTGTGTATTGCCCTCGTTTGCGTCGCTGGGCGGCTCCGGAGGCGCCTCCGGAGCCGGAGCCGGAGCCGAAGCCGCAGCCGCCGGACGAGATGAATGATGAGTTGGCCCGCGAGACCCGAGTATTTCACGATACTCTGCCCAGTATGCCATGCGTTTCTTCTGGCCCGCAGAAAATGTCGACGTGCAGTCCCTAGTCGACGAGTTTAGAAACGTCACCGCCATCCCGTTGTAAATGCAAGAATAACTCACGAGTAATCCATAAAGTTGTACATGTTGCTCTCTCTCCAGCCGCCGCAGGCGTAATTGGCGGGCGTGCCGTCGGAAAACTGATCCGTGACTGAAGAGCAACGCCATGTTGGAGATTCCTGAGGGGCGGTGTCGTCAATCATGTCTCCGTCGTCGCTGCAATCGCTCTTCCAAGTGTGCAATAGACCTAGCCAGTGGCCAACCTCGTGGGTAACAGTGTCACCATTGACTGCCCGAGCAACAATGACGCACCCATCGCCTACTAGGTACTCTTCCGACACGACAATGTCCTTGCGAGTTGTAATGTCCACCGGCTTTCCGTTGGAACTGAACGTGACGGGCATGCTACATCTACCACTGGTCGTAATTTGTCCCCTGTCTTCTGCAATGCTGGATATGTAGTAAAGGTTCAAGTCTGCGTATGATCCCTCGCGTAGGTCGTCCTTCATTGCGTCTACGTCTCGGTAGGTAGCCCAATCTTGATTTTCCGTGTAGCTGACGCTGACGAGAGTAAATGAGATTCCGGAACCGTCAAAATTCCTATTCATGGCTTCTATGGCTTTTTTAATATCCGTCTCCTGTAATGTAATTTAGTATAAGATAGTATACAATTTCAAGAAACGTTCAACGAACCTCGACATAACCACCTCGGGCAGTCTTGTCATAGTATACAACATGGGCGAAGATGTTAAAATTGAAATCCTGTTGTGATTGGCGTCGTGTAAGGGAAGTAGAATTGGAGGCTTGTAGTAACTTGGATAATTGTAGAAAATCTGGGCTTGGCGCTTCTTCTGCGCACGCGAGTATTGTTTCATTTTGGCGGGCATATACTGCGCTTGATTTGACAATATTTGCCATTAATATGGCCATGAAAAGAGTGACAAAATACATGATGGAAGGAAAACGTGCCCAACACGTGTCGAGAAATGAATGAAAATGAAAATGAAAAGGAAAGTGAACATGGTTGCGAAATGTCTAGCAAGGCTCGTGTCAACGTATTAATAGAATTAAAGGCGTCCCTATACTATCATCTTTTCTTGATCGCGTGATGCTTCATCTTCACCCTGCTTTACGTGATCCTGGGCAAAGTTAACCGACATTCCTTCTATATAGTAGATGGCATTAATATAATAGGTATTTCACTATGAGCCAAGCATACGGTACAACCCCTGTTTTGATAGCTACCTGTGACAAAAGCAAGGGGAAGCAGGCCAGTCGGTGATAACATGGCCAAGATGCTCGTCCAAGCAGCGGACCACTGGGCTGATACGATAAACAACCAAGCTGGACAAGCACGCCTGGAATTCCCCACCCATCCCTGGTGTAGAGAAACTTATGAGCTCGGTATAACCGCGGAGGACTATGCAATGGTACAATTTCCTGGGAGGATTGAACGCCTCCGCAATCGGATGTCCTCCCGGAGAGATGTGGTGTTCATGATTTGAGTCCCGACGCGCATCGTAGGAATGCAAACCCCACACTTTTCTTGCCGAATGGCTACAAAGCTGCCGAATGATAATATCTCTGCTAATTTGAACACGCAACCGTTTTACCTCGTGGGCGGCAACAGCAGTTGTGCCTCGAGGCCACCAGACAGTATTCCCAAGTTTCCGTAGTGTGCACAAGTCCTGACTCGTGAAGAACAAAAATCACACTAGCCCAACACGAGAACAAACTGGTAACCACTCAAGTGTCCGGGCCACGGAGAAAAAGGAGAGCCAACAGGGCACGCTTGGTAAGCCGGACGTCGCGGATACTCGGCCAGATCAATACGCACATGTGTATATCCGCCAGGGCCCAGGAATCACGCCCTTGTAGGGAGCCGAATGGGTGCAAAATCGGTCAAAAAAAAAGTCTAGATCCGTCACGAGCCAAGCATGTCCAATTTGCAGTTGACACTTTTGCTCCACACCTTTCTACATGATAATTTGAATCCGGGGATTGCGTCGCCCTGCCGTGGGATATACCAAGCCAACTCTGGGGCATCTGGAGGCCTGCATATGAGCGCCGACCAATAGAAAGACGCCACTCGTCTTCATACTATAGCGAACCATCGCATTAGCTCCAGTTTCTACACTGTGACACGCTCAGCTTTGCTCGTATGGCCTCTTTCGGGGGCTCCGATTTGCGTCGAGCCTAACAGAGGCTGCCACTGCCACTGCCATGTTCTTGCCGTTCAGGACAACTACTCGTGCGCCTTATTACCTTGCTTATGATATCTGCTTTCATTATTCCGATGGAAAAATAGGGTGGATGCCGGCGAGGGGCATGAGGTTTTACCGTCCGCGACTCCGTGGAATGCCAACTAGACCTCCGCATTCTCGCTCGGCTTCATGGGCTGCTTCATGAGTTGATCAGTCAAGTCGGTCTCCACTATTCGCAATGCAAGAATGCGGATTTTTTTTATTGTTTGGCAACAAGGACTCGTTTCACTGTCAAGAAAAAGAACTATTACCGAGCAAGTATACCCCCAGCCCTTATATTCCGTCAACAATCACATTACTGACATGCCGAGGTTGCCAGCTTAGCAGTAGAAGCATCAATGATGTCAAGGTTGAATATTTATTCCAATTACTACACGGGCGGCAGTGGATGATGACAGTGGATATTCCCTTCCATGAGCGACTTGATCTAGACATGGCCACGAAACTGGTTACAAAAAATGACATTTCAGAAACCAAGGATAATGTCCGCCCAACGAGTCGCTTCTACAGATATATTTGTGCTGCTAGTGGATGGAGATGAAGCCTGGCCGGCACTCCACCAAGGCATCGAATATGCCCTCAACTACTTCAAGGAACTTGCGCCAGCAGCAGGCCAATAAGCGGCTTCCTGCTCTGGCATCTGGCGAGCTTACAAGTTATTCTCCTCCAAGGGCTAGCTCTCTGGGGCAGGCTTGACGTCGTCTGCGGCGAGAGCGTCCCCAGCATTCGCAGCAGGAGCGTCTTCCTCCTCCGGCGTCTGGGCAGGCTGAGCGGGCTGGTTTTCAGGGGCACGCTTGACATTGCGCTCGTACAGAATAGAAAAGACGGGCGACTCGACCGTCTGCCAATGAGCCCCGTCGGCGGCATCGCCCATGATGGACAGGGCGCGGGCAACAATCTTGTACCGGCCAGGCGGCGCATACTGCCCCTCGGCGAAAGCACCGTCCCAGTGAATCTGGATTTCCTCACGCTTGGCGTAGTGCTTGGGATAGCCGGGCAGCTGGCCGATGGACTTGACGCCCGCGAATTCGGTGACGATGGAGTCGGGCACGCAGGCCTGGGACAGATCCGGCTCCGTGGCGTTTGCGCGCGTGCCGACAAGGGCAGGCGTCGAGCACACGTCGAGCGGCACAATGTCGACGCGGACCTGGGGCGAGCCGAGAACGAGGTCAAACGAGGTGGAGATGGCTTCGCTGCGAACAGCGGCCGCAGGCTCTGCGATTCCCTGGGAAGGCCCGGGCGTTTGTCCCTCGGGCGGATTGGGAAGAAGGAACTCCGAGCCGGCCAAGGTGCTCAACTTGCTGGCGGGATCGAGGACGGCGGCCGAGCGGAGCGAACCACCCAGCCCGAGATAGGGAACAGTCAGGTTTGTACCGTCGGACCCCTGGATGCTAACCCAGCCGGACCACAGGGGCAGACGCTCGGGAGCGAGGCCGCTGGGGTCGGTGGCTGAGACGTCCACCGTGGCCGACTGACCCGGGCCGAGGGTGAGGGAGGACTGGCTTATCTTGACATCGGCCGCGGCGTCAACAGCCTCATCCACCTTGTCCAACTCATCCATTATAGCCAGCTTATCCAGCTCACCCGCCGGATCCTCGCTGGGGCGAATGGAGTCGCTCTCGAGAGTGTACAGCGTAGTGGCAGCAAGGTGAGAAAGCCGGTACGTCACCTCGGTCTTGGCCGTGTTGGTGATGCGCAGCCCAATCGAGTCGGGGCGATGATCGGTATCGTTGAATGGCAGGGTGCTGGGCTCGACGAGGGTGGTGGCATGGGCAGCCTCCCAGGCCCTGAGAAGACCGCCCCCCTGCTGAGCTACGGTAATCAGACGGCCGTGGCTGCTTTGAGGCGCCCCCGTGGACGTGATCAGGCTGTTGAGGAGAGCGGGATCGAATGTGCCCCGGGCCTCGGCCACGAGGGCAAAGACACCGGCGACAAGAGGCCCGGCAAAGGAGGTGCCCGAGTTGGAGCTGTAGCCGCCGCCTTTCCGAGTGACAGGAACTTTGTGGCCGGGCGCACCGATAGTAGGCTTGATATCCATGTCCCAGGTCGGTCCGTACGCAGACATGGGGGCAATAACCCCCGTGTTGATCCGGACTCGGCCGGCTCTCCGGGCCGTAAGCGGCTGGCCGGATGCGAGGGCACGGGCCATGGCTCGGCCGTCGTTGGTTTGGGTGATGCCGATGGCCTTGACTCCGTGTGCGTCACTGTCCCGGATCATGATGTTGTTCGGTGCGTCTTGCCAGGCGAGGATGTGCGCCGCGCCGCGGGCGACGGCGTTTCGCACGCGATCATAGAAGTGGCAGCCGTTGGTCTCGGGCGTCTGGCGGATCAGGGCAATGTGGCCGACGAGGTCCTGGGCGAAGCCGGTGCTCGAGTTGCCCGGCGACAGCTTGCAATTGTCGCCGAGCACCGTGTCCTCGTCGAGGTAGTCGGGGACTTCCTCGGCCCCCGTCAGGTCATCGTCTGGCTTGTCGCCAAAGTCGGCGTCGACGTCGTGCACCGGACGCCACTCCCCGTCCCAGTCGCGCCGCCCCCTGCCGGGCTCAAAGGCAAAGTCGACGGTCTCGGACCCGTTGCCGACCGAGTATTCACCGCGATGCTCGAGCGCTACCAGAGAGCGGCCAAACGAGTTGACGGACGTGACGCCGCGGCCGGTGCTGGGATTCATCGCGTAAAAGAGGCCCTGTTCCTTGTGGTTGCCCAGGCCGACGACGCAAGGCACTCCGCTGGCGACGATGCGAGCAGCCACCACGGCAAGCGGTCTCTGCGCCCAGTTTTCGCCCTGGAAACCGCTTGACGAGACGATGATCTGCGCGCCGTCTTTTTTGGCCTTGAGCCAGCCCGCTATCATGTCGTCTTCACGTCCCTCGGCATTGCAGTTGAGCACGCGATATGCCATGATGGTTGCGTTTGGCGCCGCGCCCACAAAGCCATCCGCCTTGTTGTAGCCCGCCAGAATGCCGGCCACAATGGTGCCGTGGCCGCCGTGGGTGCAGTCTATGGGGTCGCTTCTGTTTCCTTGGTTGGAAAAGTTCTCTCCAGTGACAACCCTGCAACCTGGTCCAAAGCATCCTCCCAGGGCGGGATGGTTGTAATCGACCTGTTCTGCCTGTTAGCATCTGCTTTGTTCCGAGAATCGGGAGAGCCAACATACACCAGTGTCGATGACAGCAATCTTGATACCGCTTCCTAGATATCCCTCCTCGTGCAGCTTGTCCATGTGCGTCATGAGGTGGTTCCAAGGGGTCTCGACACCGTCATCGTCGGCTCGACGGCCAAGGGGCGCCCTCTTCTCTTCATTCCCCTTGGGGACTTGGAGCTTGTCTTCTGGCTGGTCCTTGGCTGTGCCCTCCGGCACGAGAGTAATGTCCTCAACAGGCCACGACGCCTTGATACCCTTGAATTGTGCCACCAAGGCCTTCCTGTCGTCTACCGTCGTCGATTCGGGTAGTTGAAATGAAACACCGTGGAAAACATCCGAATTGTAAATGTGACGCAACGCGCCGCCGCTTGCCTCGACAGCTGTGGCCACTGACTCGCAAGCCTGGCTGCTCTCGCACTCGAGGATCAAGGCATCGTCGGCGAGTTTTGTCGACTCTATTCCATTCTCTGCGGCCCAAGCTGGCGACGCTCCTATCACGCCGAGCGCCAGAAAAGCAAACCAGGACGAGCAAACCATGGCGCAAAGTCGGAGGAACGAATTTACCACAACACAGGTCAAAGAGAATATGGCCAACCGAGCAAGGTTGGGAATGATGGCTGTCTAGAGCATGGCCAAGATGATCAATCTTAAGAGGTTGCCTGCTCGTCTTATATTCACTCGTGCCTCTCGGTGTCTACTATACCGGCAGTGCATTCTCTGCATGCACACCCATAACCATATGTTGTTGGTTTAAGCTTACACGTATACCAGGCATCAGCAAAGATTTGGTTGTTCAGCGTACTACGCAGTCGTGGAATATTGGCCAAGTGGAAACCAGCAGAAGATGTTCATGCAGCATGAGGCAATCAAGCTTCCATCATTTGCAAGTTCCATCAGCCGGGCTAGCAATTCTCGGGCCATTCGAGCCGAGAACGTTATGGATTTGGGTATAGTAATGTGCGCGACTCCGCGCCTTATGGGTAAGTGTCGCCGGTTGATATTAAGAACTGCCATGGGCACAGCAGCGTGTCCATTCCCGGCCCATTCCCCACCGATCGAGGCTTGGGTGAATGAATCGTGTGAGCAAATTAACATGTATATATCCACGGATCCCTGACTAAATGAAACTTGGCGACAACTTGTATCAAGGCGCTGTGAAGTCTTGAGCTGACTTTTATATCACAGCCTCTTAGTTTCTTCTATCAAGGTTCCCCTTGCAGGCTAGGTCGTGACAAAAATAAAGCACCAGAATGGAATATAAAGACTGGGCGCCGCGGCAATATCCGCTCCAGAGACTCCCGGTTACATTCGACATTGGATGGAGATGAGGTTTGTGCGCTGATCAACCCGAAAATGGCGACCATTGTGTAGAGGTAAGAGATAAAAGGTTCTGCCACCTACACTACAAAAAATGGGCATCACTCCTGGTAGTGTAAGGGCTCCATATCGCTCTATGTATCATCACAGTAAGAAGCTAGCATTCTCAATAGCAAACGTGCTAACCTATGATATCTCAATGTTCGGACTCATAAATGAACAGAGAAGCGCGCTCTTGTGGAAAGATTTCACATTCTACCGCCGTTTGCGACAAAAAGCTAGCCACTACACGATATAGACTGGTGCCGTCTTCTCCTGCTGTCCATGGTGGCCGTCAAATGGCGCATGACCTGGGCCGTCGAATGATACTGGCCTGCTGTCATGGATGGGCTCAAACTCTGCCTCCTGACCCAGCCCAGGGGGAGGGAATGCAAGGTTCAGCCCCAAGAACACTACAAAGCCAATGGCTAGACCGACTATAAAGGTGAGGTTGTAAAGTCGGATCCAAGCCACCCAGCTAGGATCTGTGAGGGAGTCGACAGAGGCGACCAGACCGGCTACATGGAAAGAAGGTTCATTAGCCGCTTGGACATTCGCCGTCTCGTCTCAATTATGCAACTTACGAAGCATAGGCCACGCGCCCATGAAGAAGGCGACGGGTGCACGCCAGTTGAACCCGCCATGGTACCAGTAGATGGAGGAACTGTCTCCGCGATATAGGTCATTGACCTTGAGCTTGCGTCGCCTGACAACATGGTAGTCTGCAAGCATAATGCCGCTGCCTCGAACCGTTAGACACACTTGTTTCCCTACTTCTTTGGTGGACGGCACTCACGTCAGGGGGGCCAAAAAGACGCCAAAGCCGCTAAGGACCTGAAGAAATTTGGCAGCAGTAGCGAGAAGTTGCCATGGCCTATGACAGATTAGAAGCCAGCTCGTGTAAGCGTCAAGAGTAAAGGGAGCGTACTGGATGGCAATGCCAATGATGGCCATGATGGCGGCTCCGCGTCGAATGTTGATGTACTGCGGCCAAAGGCCTGCCATGTCCATGCCGCAAGACATGGCGTTGAGCACGACGGAAATCTAGATCAAACTCTGTCAGCCCTGTCCAAAGCCCAATCGCAACACGGCCATGCCATCCATTTCGTACCGCAAGTTGGGAGGCCACGAGACCCAATCCGCCAAAGAAGACGCCGGCGCGGACACCAGAGTTGGAGCCGTAGTACTCTTGCATGGCGGCAAGGAGGTAGATCGGGTTCCAGATGACCTCGCCGCCGAGGACATCTCGTGCCGCGCTGGTCACGACGATGCCGATGACGGCCGTCACAGTAATGGTCAAGGGCGAAGCAATGAGCTGCGATGGGACGGGGGCCATTTGCTTCGTGGCATAGCGAGTCCAATCCGACTGACCCAGCGTTCCTCCTCCCCAGGCGCCCAGGATGGCAGTCAAACTGAACATGAAGGCCCATCCCACGTTGGGAGCGGCACCGGGCTCGTGGAACATGGCCCCGGGCCCATGGGCCTGGCTGACGGACCTTTTGGTCATGCCAAGTTAGCACAATGGCTCGCCATCATCACGGTACGGAACCCAGCGCGTGCTGGAGAGGGAATCATGTAACCCTACCATATGAGTAGACCAAAGGCGGTGCAGCAAAACAGCACGAAGCAGACGGCAAATGGAATCTGCAGTCGTTCGGGACGGATCAAGACGGCCGGGATAAAGGCGCACATCCAAATGATGAGCCCGATAAAGTCTTTTGTTTCGAGGTGGGAGCTGGCGGAGAAGTAGTTGGGAAGATGGGCAAGGCCTGGCAAGCATGGTGTCAGAGCGGCAGACGGCAAAATAGCCTTCAAATGTTGATTGATCCAAGGTAGAACGTACCGGGGATAATGGCTCCGATACAAACTCGAGTGGCCTGGCCACCCCAAAATGCCTGCATGCCAAACCACATGGACGCGATGAAGACGCGCAAGATGACGGGGACTGCGCGCCCGCGGGTTCTCGTTAGTCTATGACCTGAACATGCCACGGCGCAAGGACGGCGATGAACTGACAGTACGATCCTCTCATTCCCCAGGAGAAGCGGCTAGAAACCGTATAGCCAATGTACTGTTTGGCGCCCATCCAACCACACGCCACGGCGAGAAGACCGGTGATGATGCCACCCACGACCTAGAGCAGGACGGCAAGTCAGTCGCAGCCTGTTTGTTGGTCGCAATATACATGTACTTACAACCGCGGCAATGGCTTGTTGCGGAGTGAGCCCAAACGCCAGCAGCGTGCTGCCGACGGTCCATGCCGAAATGTTGGACCCCGACACGGTCCAGTATGCTGTCGAGATGTGAGCCAAACGGTCCCCTCGCAGGCGGCCATGTGCGTCCTACCCATGTACGAAACGAAGCCATAGGTGCGTCTTTCACGAGGAATGGGAATCAGATCGCGGTTGCACCACGTGGTGTTGTCGTAGTTGGAGCCGTGGTCTTTGGGACTATTGCGCCGAGCGGAGGTTAGTTCCGACGAGTCGGCACAACGGCAACCGGGCGTAACTTTGTAGTTACTATCAGAGATTGGCCCACCATTGTAGTCGCTCCCTTAGGGACTTGTTTCTTGCTTGGGCCATGGCAAGCGCATAACGGCACACGCAGATGCTGGTCGGTCGGGCACTCGTGCGATCGATCGTGTCTCTTGAGTCTTGACAAAGGTTTCCGCCCGGAAAGCAAAGACCATGCCGCATGGGCAGGGGCCGGCGTGATTTTATCTGTCTGCGAAGAGCTCATGCCATGGCTATTATCCACGCAGCTCTGGGATCGGATTGGTAGCGCTGGAAAGCTAAACCGAGAGGAGTTCATGTATGGAAGGAAAGTGCGGTGCGAGGCCCTGCCACGGAGCGAGCACCATGTCGCCAAGGAGGCTTGTTATTCGCAACCTAGTTTCGAATCCCTGGCAAGAGGAGCCCGGCCAAATTTGCCATTCCTTCGACGCCCCGGTTTCGTCCCGTGTCGGCCCGCACGTCATGTTGGCTTGCCTTGCGATGCCATGACGGATGGCGTTGGGACGAGACGGCCCTGTCGCGGCGTGGGCTGCTTCTATCCCGTGGCCGTTCCATCAAGCCACCGCGCCGACCTCCCTTGCGCCATGCGAATCGTGAGTGAACCAATGGCTTCTCAACAGATGGATAAGATGGAGCCTCTGGCGCAGCACTGCTGTGGACAATCGGCCCACCATCTTTTTTCCAGCCGTGGCATCGCGTAGTTGAGTGTTTGGTAGTAGAGCACCGGGTCTTGACTCTTGAGTGAGTAGCCAGGGCATCGGCTCCTGTTCAAATCGCATTTATAGACTGATGGGATAGAATACTACAACTGTGTCTGCCACGATTCACTGCTCAAACTGGTCCCCCGGTGGTTCCTCTCCAGCCATAACTTGTCAAGGTGCCTTGTTGTCTTCCTACTGGGGCTTGTGGATAATGGCACGTCTTGGCAACCATTTTTTTCTCAAGTCGCAATAAAACGGTATTTGATTTGACACGATACATATCCTGTAGTTGCATGTTGAAATTTACATTGCCAAGCCTCTCCCTTTGCCGTAGGATTAAGATGGAACTGCTACCATGACGGAAGCTTCCTCTAGCTCATCCAAGACAACCCACAGTCCTGTGCTCCTCGGGGCTGCACATGGAGTAATAGGCATCACTTCTGCTCTCAATGGCACAGTGATTGTCGGGTTTGACAATTGAGCCATGGAACAACAAGATGCAGCAACGGCGGATGCACCCGATATCCAGCTTAGAAGCGTACCCTTTTAGCTCTGATACTACGACTCACATTTCTCTTCTCTCCTGGTTATTTGTCTTCGCTGTACCGCTGTTAAGATGGCGACTCTAGACATAAATAAAGCAAAGAGACTAGATTTTCACGCTTGCAGCTCATGATGAGCGATCGCTGAAAGGGTAATCCTCTTTATTTAAACGGACATGGACAAGTTTACACTGACGCTTGAAAGTCAAATGCACTTGTACATCATTTGTCATCTTACAAGCGCAATTATAGTCTAGCTCATATGCACTACCTCCCGTTGTGTCATTGTCAGGTGTGTTTCAAGTGTGAGAGCACGTGTCGACAGCTCAGGTCTTGTGCTTCAAACAGAGCGCAACTCACAAATAAGCAGAGCGGCATCGAGTGGGCTGGAAGGATGAACCCTGAGATTAACGATCTTCTAATGACTCGGCGAAGCACTCCGGCTTCAAGTACAACGGGCCTTGATACCGACAACGAGTCCGGTCTCAGGGACACGGGAGCCAGTTATATGGGCAATATTTCTAATACGTCTCCTTTATTAGCTCGCTCATAGTATTAATCTACCGGGATGCATCAAATCGTTAAATGTGGTAAGATGGTTGTGGGAACGAAAACGGACACCAAGCCGGAGGGTACTTGGCAACCAAGTTCTTCCTGAATCCTTCATGTAAGAGTTTTCAACTACAAAACATTTCCATAATATTTAGATTAAGCAAAAAAAAAAAAAAAGAAATGAAAAAGAAAAACACGGATAATACTCGTTAAACTCATTGATGGACCTGCAAAGACCCCGGCAAGTCGCGTCTGTACTCAGAAACATGGTGAGTAGGGTAGGACGAAGCGATGCAAGGCGGCGGCAAGATCCGATAAAAGTCAGCCAAGAACCAGCAGTTCGGTTCCAGTTATGCCATAATGCCAGTGCCGGCAGTTCAAGTAGGCCGGAAACATGACGGCCTTTCGGCGCCATGCGACTTCCCGCAGCCTCACAGACGCAATGCGCCCGGTATTAGTCTTATTGCAGATCGCCATCAGCCACGCCCAGAGAGCCAGTCTACCAGATGCTCAGACATCTTCGGATAGTATTGCGTGTCACTGGGGTTGGTGTCAGATGTGTCATCGGACCAAGTACGAGGCCGCGTGTTGGTTGCTTGTAAAGATATTTCCCAACTGGGTATCGCATTGCCATTCCATCACGGCTGGGGCTAGTCTCGTCTTCATCTGTGCTTCATCCGTTTGCTTTGCGTTGTTCATGGCCGGTTCGGGCAACAACGTCCATTTCTCAACGCCGAGGCATACATTCACGGGCGCAACTTGACCCGCATGCTAGTTCAAGCATCTCTGATCCCGTCTGGAGCGGTTGAATGGTCCGCCCTACTCCAGGGCTGATCCGGCTGAACCGGGCCCAATCTGAGATCAATTGATGGGCGCGCACCATCTCCGCCTTGCATCGTGGCCCTCAACCGTCTAAGCACCCGAGCGTCGTAGACATGTCCGCCGCCAACAGCACTTCGGCAAAGTCCCGACGTCAATTGGCGACCTCCTCTCATCATGGTGGGCTGACGCGACGAAGCGCAAATCGTAATCTGCCTTGAATGTGACGCCGTTTTGTGGTGCACCGGATACTGGGCGAGGACAGCCACACTTGTAGAGGCAGTGCAACAGTCAAACTTCCCAAAGCAGAAATTTGATGACATGCACGCATTGCCATGTTCTCATGTGCTGATATTCAGCCACTCATACAGCCATCTTAATGTGGAAATAACCGCCCTAGCTCCCTACACTGCCTTTACTACCCCCCAGTTGCCGTCTCTGTCGAGCGTGGACGGCAGTTTTGCTTGTTTCTGGATGCTCGGGCATGGTCCGAATCTTGTTGTTGGCATGACGGCATGACGCACGCACACGGGAAACACAATACATGAATATCTGCATATATATTGTGTCCCGGCCCTCCGGGGCATACATGACATGATTCAAAGCCGGACCCCTTTACCTCGTCTTGTATATACGCAAAACATCAGTCCAACATGGAAAGACTCGTCTTGCGCAGGCCCTGGACCAATACATCGATGACGGAAGCAGATGCTCCTCGTCGTCAGAGACGTTTCCCAAAACCTACTACTTGTACTCCCCTCATCCAGCGTATAGCCAAATCATATGAATTGGAATTTCCCTCGCACCAAAAAACCACGGAACCCATTGGAGATGCAGCACGAAGCAAATCAACACGCCATGCGCTCAGCAGAGGCAACGAGGACCACTCGTTGAGCGGCACCTTGGCTGCCACAACCATGAACCGCATCCCTGATGAAACGTATGACGAATACAGTCGAACCTTTCACATGGTCTTGCTTGACCCCAGCTATCAAGTGTACACGAGTCCCACAGGACGCGGTTCCGTCATGTACAAGATTGAAAACGAAACAATGGTTATTGTCGGAGATCCCATGTGTGCCAAGGACGACCTCGGCCCTCTCCTAGAAGAGATTGAAAACTTCCGACATCCAACCAGACTAAAGCTGGCGTTTATGGGAGTCGGCCCATGGTTCGTACAATACGCCGACAGCAAGGGCTGGGACCACATCGAGTTTGGCAGCGAACGAGTCGTCAACCCCATGCACAATGCCGTCTTGGAGAAGCAAGCCGGCAAGCGCATGTTGACGCAATGCCAGCATCTCCTACACCCAAATCAAGGACTAACAATGGGCTTCTACGCACCGAGCATCTCCGGCATCAACTCCCGCCTGGAACACCAACTGGCTCAGCTCTACGACGACTGGCGAGACACAAAGGGGGCCAAAAAATCAGCAGATGCCCAGGCATTCATCACGGCATACGACTTGTTTTCGTACCGGAGAAGAACGGCGTTTCTGTACATGTCCGACGCAGAGGGCGAAATTGCCGGCATGGCAATGCTGCGTCAGCTGGGCGCCGAGTCGGGATTCTACATTGACCCCTGTATCGCGTCGGCCTCTGCGCCCAAGGGCATCACTGAACTTCTCATGGTGTCCAGCATGCGCCTGCTGCGGCGGGCCGAAATATCCCATCTGAGCTTGGGCGTGGAGCCCTTTGCCGATCTAGCAGCACGAGGGCTCCTCGCTCGCGCAGCACGCTCCTTGTACAAAATGTTTACGGATGCCGCGTCTGTTGCCGGCAAGAAGGCGTACAATGACAAGTTTCGCCCCGACCCCGTTCTCGAGTCGAGCCTGTACGTCGTGTTTCCCAGGGCAAAGAAGAAGAAGGCTCTCTTGCCGAGCTTTCCTGTTCGAGAGGCCTGGGCCATCATGCAGGTTGCGCATATTCAAGCGGATGATGGTTTGAAAAAGCCGGCGTGCCCCCAGCACCAGTATGTCCCGGCGGCAAACTATCTGGCTCGTGAAGAGAGGGAAGGGGTTCCTCGGAGGGTTTGGGACAAGGCGCTGGTGGTATAATGTATTGGCATCCTTTGTAATTTTCATGTAACAAGTAGTAGCTTTCCAGATGGCAATTTGTATGTATTCGCCGTATAAATCACATGTTTTACAAAAAATAGCTATACCCGATCCATACGCTATGACATGTACCAATAATCAAAAACATTCGAGCTCGTTTCGGTGCCGCAAAACGATTGTAAAATTACAAAAAAAGTATTCTGCTCATCATCGTCAGGACTACTAGTCAGCGACGTCAGACCAAAACGGCCTTGGTTAGGGCCGTTTCCACGTCGGAGCGACGAAAGCCGGCGGACCTGCCCAGGCATACGGCCTTGTCAAGCAATACTATGCAAATCAGCGACCAAGTCTCTGGGAGTACGCTGGGCTCTTTGAATCGGGCCATACCTGATATGAATTCTTTGGCGTTAATATGCGTTTGCTCGTGTTGTGTATTCGAGTCACTCGAAGCTGCGGCCCCAGCAGCAGCAACAAGTTTGACATTCTTCTCCATGAGGAAGCACTCGAGGTCCTGCATGTCGAACCAGTCGCCGTTGAGATCTTTTTGTATATCGGATGAGAAGTGCGACAAGGGAACGGATATGGCCTGCCAATGGCGCGAGCGGCGCGTATAGGGACCTAGTTCGGGCGGCCAGGCATAGTGCGTTCCGGCACCGCCGAGTTGAAAAAAGGGAACCGATTTCCACTGCTTGGCTAGTTCGGTTTTACTAATCTTGGCATGCAGAGCGGCGGCAAAGTAGGCTGTGAGGTTGCTGCGGCCCATGGTTGGATACAAGAGGCGAAACGCTTTTCGAACACCTTGGGCTGATACGGAGGGATCGGTTAGCCGCACGTATCCGCGGTATAGAATCGCCATATGTAGTTGGTCCATGAATGTAGAGTATTGCAGGTGCAAGACTGTTTCCGAGCCTTCCATGCTTGGGG
Source organism: Metarhizium guizhouense ARSEF 977 (assembly GCA_000814955.1). Taxonomy (NCBI): domain Eukaryota; kingdom Fungi; phylum Ascomycota; class Sordariomycetes; order Hypocreales; family Clavicipitaceae; genus Metarhizium; species Metarhizium guizhouense. Next base: position 24,985 of record AZNH01000081.1, on the reverse strand, counting down.
GGGTCAGAGGCTGCGGTAGCAAGGGTTGCGGTGGTAAAGGGGGCATATAGCATGGGGATCCAGGTAGGCCGATGGCGAGATTTGGGTCCTCCTTGGCGGATGGTTGGTTTCCCGGCTGGCTGGAGCTTGCTTCCCCTTCCTCGTCCACGTTGGTCGTTCGGGCTAGACGTAAGCACTTCTCCAACGTTTCCCGAGTACATTGAGTCAGATGAGCGTGAGGCGCGAGAACGCCAGACTGAAGAAGAGAATCGCTAAACGTGGTCATGGTGGTGCTCATGTCTTCAATGGCTTGCTCCAGTTCAGAGACCCTCTTGGTGAGGAAGGAGATTCTGGATTCTTTGCGCAGCCGATAGGCTCGCTGGGCCTCGCGTATCTGTTTCTTCCTCCTCTATAGCCGAGACAAAAATACCCCGGTAAGCAAGTTGTCTCACATAAAGACGGTACTACTTGATCAGGCCATGACCACTCACCTCCTTTGGACCTTGCCCATCATCGCTGCCTCGTTTCTTTGACGCATTGGATTCGCCAGCAGGCGATGCAGTAGATTGGTCTTGCCGTCTACATGTGGTGGGCTGGTTATGACCGTCGAGGAGGCAGTTCAGCGCCTCTGCTGGACCGGCCCCATGCAAGCCGGCAGGGCTCTCAGTCCCGTGGTCAACATCGAATACGAATGACAAGGATTGGAGGAAAGCGTTATCTTTCTCTTTGGCGTGGACATCTTGGGTAGTCGGAACAGGATACCTGCGCGCCGACAGTATCGACATGAGGTGGTTGCCACCAATGTTGACATCAGCCGTTGGCTCAGATGCCAGCGCTGCATCCCGTGCGGCCATGTCGTTGTTCATGTCTGCGCTCGCCGGCTTGTAAAGAGAATGATATTCGGAAGATATTTACCAAGTTCTGTTGATGAGGGCCAAGGGAGCTTATGCTGAGATGCTCAGACATGTCAACTCACCCTCTCAACCTCGGATGGCTGCTTGGTCGGTGGGGCGCGGAGACGTCAACTGGCTGGTTTGTCATCATGGCGCCAATTCACGTGGCATTGATTTGTTGAGCACCTGCCGTTTTGCGTGGTGGCATGGGCCAATGAATTTGACCGAGCCCATCTCACTGTGGGCATCTGGCGGCCCTCGTCGGTAGACTCGGTACGCCACCGTCTAAAGGGTTAGGGTTCATATTGTTCCCAGACTCCAAGTCACGACACGACATGTGCAAGAAACGGGAGGGCGAAACGGCATCAATTGTATATACAATCAGAATATATTTCTCGCTACATCATCATCAGACATGTCAACATGAATCACGGCTCTAAGCATATCGGTGCGTAAGGGTCCGGGTGCGGGAGAGGCGTGACGGAGGCGTGGGATAGACGGCGACAGGCGGGACTGCATGGGCCGACTGCATCTGCGGAGCCCCAGACAGGGGACCTGGGCCTGGAGCGAGGCCTGCCGCGGCACCTGGGGCGGCGCCTGGGGCCTGGCGCAGAGCTGCCATCCTCGCCTGGCTGGTTTCCGCCTTGCGACTTCGAGCCACTCTCCGCCGCACACACGCAAAACAACACCACGTCGCCAGCACCACGAGAAGAGACCCGATCACCACAATCACGATGAAAAGGGCTCTGTTGCCGGCGATCCACGACGATACGCTGCCTCCGCCGCCGCCACTGCCGCCGCCGCGACCCCTCGCCGCGCGACACTCGCCGCTGTAGCAGAGAGAGCCTCCGCCAGAGCCGCTGCATGGCGTCCCGTCCAAGAAGTCGGCGCCCGTGACCTGGCACGAATCCGAATCTGCGAGCGCGCAGTTCATCTGGCAGCCGATGCCATCGCATGCTGACACGCTCCCCCACCGGCTCGTCGAGTTGAACAAGACCAGGCTGCACTGCATGCCGCGCGACGTGCATTGTCCCGAGGCGCACGTGGTGCCGTTGTTGCCATCGCCACACGACTGTCCATCCGGGAGGCGCACATCCGTTGGGCACGAGGCCGATGACCCGTTGCACACCTCCTCCGGGTCACAGGGGCCGATGCTCGCTCTGCAGACACTGCCGCTGCTCGATACCTGGCACTGCGATGTGCAACACCCGTCGTTGGAGGGATCGCACACGGCGCCGTCGACGAGCCGGCAGGTTGTTGGATTGCAACATTGACTGTTGGCACCGCAGCCCTCTTCGCCTCCGCAGTCACACTCCTCGCCGGGCTCGACGATGCCGTTGCCACACACGCCGCTCGAAATCGTCGTCACGTTCTCGTTGCCTGACAGGCACGACGTGCGGACGAGGTTGCGCTCCATGGCCGTGCAGATGGCTGCGATGGTGCACGGCGAGAAGTCTGTCATGCTGGTGGTCGCCGCCGGGTTCATGATGAACCGCCCATTGGCATTGCAACTACTCTCGCTGAGCGGGCAGCACCGCTCCGAGGAACCAGAGTTGCAGTCTGCCGTGCAGTCGTGGACGGCCCCAAAGTTGTGACCGAGTTCGTGTGCCAGGACTTGCCATTCGGATCGCGTCCTAACCACGACGTTGGCTCCTGGTGTCCCCCCCGAGCGGCCACTCGCTCCGTTGCATACCGTTCCAATCCACGCGATGCCGACGGTTTGGCCCGACTGGCATGCACTAAACAGCGACCAGACGGCGTTGCCGTCTACCCCGACGCCGCGTCTCCAGTCGGTGAGGCGCTGGAGCCGACCCGAGATGTCGACTTGGCTGCTGCAGCCCAAGTTCCACGGTGTTGAGCTTGAACCGCTGCTGCTCGGGCAGTTTCGGTCGCTTATGGTCAGGTTTTGCACCCTCAGCGAAATGTTGAAACTCCGTTCGTACACCCCAGACGCAGTATTCACAACTGAAAGCACATGTTCGCGAAGCTCGTCCGAAGAGTTGAACTGACCCGTGTAGGAGCAGTCCGTGGCAATTCCAAGGAGGGCAATCTGCCGCGAGGTCGGGCAATTGGGCGGCGATCGAAGCAGTCCTCCGAGATCCAGACCATTCAAGCCGCCGCTTTGGCGTCCCACCAAGTCTTTGTCGCCAGTGGCCAGATCCAGGTGAATCTGATTAAAGTCGAGTTCGGAAACGGAGCATGTCGAGTTCCCTTGCTGCCGCTTCCTGAGTTCATGGCCGTCATGTGGACTCTGTGCGGATTCTCTCCATGCCACCAAGTACGGGCCTCCGTCTTCTATCGCCATGTCCGGCTCCCCGTCGGATCGTGTTCTTCGGTAGGTTGCGTCTGTCACAACATGATATTCGACGCCGTCAATGCTAAATGCGCCTTCGCCTAATTGCTCCCCGTCCCTGACAATGAATGACATCCTCGCCCATCCCGAAGGCGACAATGTCTCCGACTGTCTACCTCCTTCTTGTTGCAAGAGTGTCGTCCCGCGAAACGCCAGGTGGCTGCCTGCCGGTACAGTATCGACCGACTGTACGGTTCCGTCTGAGTCAAGATGGCGTACAATCACTGGGTGCAAGAAAAGATCGTCGTTGCGCTGTAGATCCAAGATGACCTTGTTGGGCTGAGCGTTGCCGATAAAGAATGACATTGTCACATTTTGGGAGGCTGTTCTTGGTATAAAGTCCGAATACTCTACCCCGTGGAGGCGGAACACCTCACGATGGCCGTCATTGCGGAGTGATTCACCTATAGGCACAAGACGTGTCAACACAACCATGGACATTCCCCTTCCCAAAGAAAAAAACATGAAAGTGAGGCACAAACCATAGGTATTTTGTATCAGGAACAAGACTAAACCCACAAACGCAAGTGACGGAAAGGGTATCTGCATTCTGTTCAAACAGTGGGACGAGAATTACTGACCCGGTCTGACCGTCTACTAAGGCAAGGTGATCCGGCACATCTTATATATGCTTATTTGGAATCCGGGGCCGATGTGGTTTGTCATTGGTGACAGAACGCGCACATCAGCCGCTGACTTGAGACGAGCCTTGGCGGCCAAGACCTTCATCGCCTCCGCGTTACGTCTGCATCTCTACTGGCCAAGACTTGGGGCAGAAGTAAAGAAGCGGAATCTCGGGCATGTGTTTCGTGCATGTTGGACATTTGTCTCTCTCTCTCAGCACTGGATCCCGAGTGCCTACGACTAGTGGGCTCATCTTGTAGGGGATCTTGAGGCGCTTCGCCCGCAAAGACTGACATGTTATCTCGTGGCTTGGGGCGCATGTAGAAACAGCCGGCTTTAGCCAACCGCTACGCATGTCCGACCAGGTAGGAGGTCTCGAATCACAGAGAAGGCAGTTCAATACGGCCCTGGCCGCACGACTCACGAGTGTACGCCTTGGCCCCAAGGCTTGGGCGAGCAACGGACGAGTCTGACTCGACTTGTCAGCCAAACACATACGCGGCAACTCAGCCACCACCAAACAACTAAGCTTGCATCAAGAACCCGCCCTCGGGCGATTCGTCGTAGAAGGTTGATGAGCCACGCGTCCCTATACTCGGATGGCAGTCCACTCGTGCCAGTTGTTCCGACCTTGGCGGAACCACAATATCGGATGTCAGTGGAGATGGCCATGGTTCGCAACCAAGATAAGCCCGATAAATCCGGAGCCAAAGTGCTGTGAGATCTGCCACGGACGATGCATGTCTAGGTTTCATATAAAGTGTATGCATGTACTTGCGCATCTTGGCGGCGCTACTCTTGTTGCAGCGAATGAGAGGTGAACCAAGACCCTCAGCATCGACTCGCGTATGCGGACAGCATGCAACGTCTTGGCACTATCATCTTTATTGCACAATGCGGTGACTTTTGATACCGTATTTGTAGTGGGAGGCAGCCACCAGATATTGCACTGCTTGGCAAGCAGAATGGTCGACCGAGTCGGCGAGCCCAACTATAGGTATGGTAAAGAGCCAAGTCGTCTTTTCGTGGCAAATTTTCAAAACGAGTTGTCGGCGTAGTGCCCTTTTCATGCACTCTTCATGCAGTTTATTTCATCTGAGAACGCGTGGCTGCACGGCACTCATCTGCGAGTTCGTTACGCTTATATCCTTGATGCGTGTTGAAACAACCACGCCGTTCATCCATTGGCATTGTATCACTGAACCCCGTACCCTCGGCGGCTAAACTCTCCGCATGTTTCACGTTGGTCTGAAGTTGTGACACTTTCTAGACTGTGTCGAGCAAACGCCTCGGGCCGCATGAGCGAAACATTTCCTCTACAACCTTTGACAACACGGTGCACTCCTCACCAGTAAGATGTCATTGTTGAACTGCCATTTGTGTATGGGTAGGTCAACAGTCTGGTCTGGGTTATTCAAGAGCGACTGACGATACTTGGGCTGCGGCATCAACGGCTCATGCGCCTCAATTCAGAGGCAGAAAAATGGCACTTTGGATACCAAATTGCATCCATGAAATGAATAAAATTTTCCTGAGGCAGCTCGTCTGTCATCGAGGAGAGAAAGTGCTTGGTTTATGGTGGCGCAACTATGGGCAATCATGTGAAACTTGTGTCATGAATCTTGGAGGACGAGTGAACGACTGATGGAGTACGGGAAGCCATGGATAGGTATTAATGTTAATGCTATCGCATTCAGCAACTGCACTTCTGTCTTGACAAGGGCACTGGCATGGTTCACAGACATGAGTTGTGCCGAGTATGCAGAACAAGGAGGCCAAATGCGGCCTTGAGTCTCAAGTGTTCTGTATACTTGTTTGGCCATGCAATTCTCAGACCTTAATTTTTGAATATTACCAGCTAGATTCATACTAGCATGATATATCTACTGAAAGGCGAGATGATGAGTAACGCGTCCGGTCCACGGAAAATGCTTACTTAATTTAATGCGTTGATGGCTTATTAATGCAATCTACCAGCTTAAATCAACGACATTAATAATGGTAGCTACCAATACAAGGTAGATTTTGATCGGCTGTCTTTTATTAGTCAAAACCACGCGATTATCAGCTGGGCCATGTCGCAAAATACTTTTCTTTGAACGCTGCAGCAAGAGACGCGTCCGAGATCGGCTGCATCTGGCTGCAATACGAAGCCAGTATGACGTAGCTTCAATGCGACAGCCTGTCTCTCATGCCCATTCTACTTTATTTTCTGTTATTATCCATGATAGACAATTGACTTTTGTCAATGCAAATGTCGTCAATGCAAAGGTCGAGCCTGATGGCTAAGGTGTAAAAACGGGTACCCCTGGGCACCCGTGGGTATCCAAGTTTTTCTTAGGTTATTTATAGGCTACCTATTTTATTATATAAGTAGATTAGGTATACTATAAGTAACCTATAAAAGATATAAGTACCTTATAAATACCTATAAAATATATAATAATATAATATAATAATAAGAATTAATTTATTTTAGCTAATTATAGTAATTAATTATAATAATTAACTTTAAACTACTAGTTTTTAATTATATTTATAAAAAGTTTTATACTTAAAGTATTATCTTTAATACTTAATACTAATTCCTTAAAGTTATTAATTAAGTAATTATAAGCTATCTTAATAGGTCTTTTTTTACTTTTTCTTTTTTATTTTCTTTTTTATTTTCTCTTTTATCTTCTCCTTTACTATCTTATTATTTTCCTTTACTACCTTCTCTACTACCTTATTATTTTCCTTTATTATCTCCTTTATTACCTTTTTTTTTACCTCTTTTATTAAGTATTTCTTGCGTTTAATAGCCACCTTTTTATCTTCCTTTTTATATATAAGTTTAAGGAGTTTTTCTTACTTAATTATATTATTATACGCTTTATTTTAAGCTTCTTATACTTTAAGGTATATTATATACTTAATATTACTAGTAGCTTTACCCTATTATATACTATTATAAGCGCTTATAAGATAATTAATATAAATAATTATTATAAATATTTTATAAATATATATATCTCTTATATAACTCTATAAAAAGGTAATATCTTATTTTTAGAAAATATTAAGTATATTAAATAAAATAATAAAGTCTTTAAGTATAATTATAATATACTTTATATATTAAGTTAAGATATTTATACTTAAGTTTAATTAATAAATAAGTAATTAAATATATATAAAGTTTATATACTAGTAAGCACTTAAACTAATACTATTTTAGCTAACTTTTATAAGGTAAGTATTATATCCTAATTCTAGTAAGTAACTTCTTAGTTACTAGCTATAATAACCTCCCTTATAAGGCGCTAAAAAGGTGCTTTTAGAATTATATAAAATATATTTTATTAATAATAGTGGATTTCTTAGAGTATTATAGCTAATTTAAGTTAAAGTTATAATAATTATTTATAGTAATTATATATACTTACTACTAGGTTTAAAGTAATATAGTCTTATAAGGGTAGTAGGTCTTATACTAGGTAGCCTTTTAATTAAAGTCTTTATGTATTTTTATATTATTATTATATTTCCGCTTAAAATAGTATAATTAGTAAAATTAACTAGTAAAAATAACTAGTAAAAATAGCGGTTATAAGCAGGAAATATTAACTAGTAAAAATAACTAGTAAAAAAAGTAGTTATAAGCGGGAAAGTATAATAGAGTAAGTAAAAAAAATCAGGTAGTAAGGGAATTTTTATAGTTAATAGAAGCTATAAGAGAAGTAGAGTAAGGTAGAGTAAGTAGGGCGTATAAGGTAAGTAAGTTACCCTGCGCTTATATTTACCTACTACTAGAATTTATATATTATAACTTTTTATATATTATTTACTACTTTAAGTATATTTTTTTATATATTTTTTTTATAGATTTTATTAATTATTTTTAGTAATTATACTTATAGTTATATAATTCTTTATTTTAAGGTTTTATTTAATATAAAATTATACTAGTTTAGTATTATAATTATAGTAAGTTCTAGTATATTTTATAAGAATATATATATAATTATACTAATTATTTTTACTTATTAAGTTAGCCTCCTAGTTTAGGTAATAAAAAGCAGAAAGCTAAGTTTAAGCTTTTAGAAAATATACATATAAAGTAAGTAAAAGAATATTAAGTATAATTAACCTCTATTAAATATAAACAAGAAAATAAGTAAAATACTATATAAGCTAAGTAGTATTATAAATTAAAAAAATTATATAGTACTATAAAGTATAAAAAAGTAATAAAAGAAACGTGTAATACTCTTAAAAAAGAAGTTAAGTAATATATAAAAGCAGAATAGTAAGTACTACTTAATTATAATAATTATTTATACTAATTAATCTAGTATAAAAAAGCAGTTATATTTAGATTAAAGCTATAATGTAGTACTTACTAAATTAGCGTGGATTAAAGATAATAAGAATCTAGATTAAAAGGATACTAATAATAAGAATATAAAACGCGTAAATATAATTAAAAATCCTAATAAAGCCTTTCTAGTAGTAAGTACTAGAGATGCGAATATAAGCCTTTAAGATATTTAGAATAAAAAGATTATAGTAAGTTTTATTTATATTATTTTATTAATATTACTAATATTATTTTAGTATAATAACTATTTTATATTTAAGCTTATATGTAATTCAGCTACTAAAATACTAGAGATAATCTAGTTTAAAATTCAGTAATTTCGTATATACCCGCTTAGTTGTAAAAGAGAGATTACTATTTTAGAGTATAAATAGTTTAATATTATATGAGTTTTTCTTTATATTAAATTCTATAATAAATATCTAATATTATTAATTTTATATACCTTTTATAACTTAATACCTTAAAGGTATTTAATCTAGTAGAGTTACTAATTTAGTACTTTATTACTTACTTATATTATAAAAAAACACTATATAAGCTAAGTTTATACTATAAAGTATAATAAGATGCCTTCCCTTTTAGTAATTAATTATTATAATTATTTTTACTAACCGCGTTTAGGTAATATTATAGAATTTATTAGAAGTTCTTAGTCAGATAATACGCATAAGTTAGCCGCTTATATTGTTTATATTAGCAGCTAAGTAAAATTAAGATAATTTATAATATTTATAACTAGGGTTATATATATAACCTTAACGCGTCTTAGCTCCTTATATCCTTTAAGTAAGAGAACTTACCTGGTCTAGCTTATTTTTAGTCTATTATATTTAATAATTAAATTACTAGAATAATTAAGAGCTTTATATAACTCTTAAAAGAACTAGAGAATATAATATATTAAATACTTAGAAAATAGGATTAAAAAGTTCTTTTAAATATTAATTTAAAGCTAGAGGTTTAGTAAATTCTTAGTAATATTCTAGTATAAAAATCTTAAAAATACTAAATAAATTATAAGTATATTTTTATTAATTAATTTTAATAACTAATTAATAGCTTTAAAAATTTAACTTAATTATATAAGTAATAATTATTATATTATATAATTCTAGTATATTATAAATTATATAAATTATTATTACTAGAAATTTTATTATAAAATTAATTAAATATATAATTCTCCTAATAATATACTAAAATAAACTTGGCTATAATACTAGTCTTTTAATATACTTTTTTAAAAAGTTTTAATATAAGTCTTATTAGGAAAAGAAATATTAATATTTTTTTATTTAATATATATATAAAGTAGAATTATTAATACTTTACTTACCTTCTAGTTACTATTAGTAGGTCTTATAATTTAGTGTTAACTTTAATCTTCTTATATAGTAGTATATTCCGGCCTTTTACTTTATAATTAGAGTATAATACTTGCTTATATGTAATTTAAGCTAGTTAATACTTATATAATTAAGATTACTATCTTATATTTAATAAATAAGAAGTAAAAAGAAATAAAAAATAAACGCTTATACTAAGAAAAATTTTTATAGAAATATTTATTAATTACTTTATTATAAGTTATATACTTATTCTTACTTAATAGGAATTTTATATATTATTTTTACTTATCCTTTTTTCTGCTTTAACTATAATATTAAACTTTTCTCTATTATTTCTTCTTATTTACTTTTACTTTTATATTATTATAGAATTAAATCCTAAAAATAATACTTAAAATATATTATTATCTCCTCTTTTATTACTAAAAAATAACTCCTTAAATATTAATTTAAAGCGGATTATAAATACTACTTATCTTTTATATAATATAAGAAATACTACTTAATAATTATACTTTATAACTTAGTAATTAATAACTAAATTCTATTAATAAAATATAACTACTAGTTTATTAAGCTTATTATTAAGTTTAATTATAAGGAAAATATTTTAATCCCTTTATTAGTCTACTATATAGAACTCCTTTATATAAGGCGCACAATAATTAAATAGTACACTAAAAGTAGTATATAATTATTATTATAGTATACTTACTTACTTATTTACTTTTTAATTTAATAATAGTATATTTACTATATTAAAATATATTACTAGAGCTAGATTCTATAAAATTAACTAGTTATTAAACCCTTTAAAAGATATAAAATAAGACTATAAAGTAAGTAATATATTATTTATATATATTAATTTTACTAATTAAGTTATAAGTTAAAATACTAAAATAGCGCTAATAAATACAAAAGAAGTTATTAGTCTTTATTACTTAAACGCACTTAACTATAAATATTATTATAAATCCTGCTTTTAATAATATTCTTAAATTTTTTTGCTTAAGTATTATAATTTCTAGTGCTTTATTAATAATAAAGTATATTTATAACTATATTATATCTATTTAGTAAAGCCTTTTATAATATATTATAAAAGGATTATAAATATTATTAATAATTAATAATTAAACTAGAAATACTTAAACCTAAACTATACTTAGTATATTATACTACTTTATTAATATAAAGTAGAATCTTTAAATAGTTACTATTAGTCTAGTTAATATATCTAATAATATATTAAGGGAGAGGTAAGACTAAGAGATTATTTACTACTTTTAATAGAATAATTTATAATTATATTACTTACTAGAGAAAGTTAAATTTATTACTAGTAATAACAGTTTTTACTTTAAGTTAAAGCGCTTTTATAAAGTTATTTTATAGTATATTCCTTCTAAATAATAATAACTTAAAATTTACTTTATTTATTATATTATATATATTTTAAATTTTATTACTAAGGAGATTATATATACTACTAAAATAATAGTAATTAAGAAGAGTATATATTATTAGAATAATACTTATAAGCTTAAAATAAAGGAAGTTACTAAGCTTAATAATAACCTTAAAAGTTATTTTTAAAATATTACTAAAAGTATAAGTAAAATATACGCTAATTTAGTATTAGTTATTATTCTTAAAGTATAAAATATTTATTTATATTCTTATTTATTTTACTATTATAAATCTAGTATTTATATTAATTATTTATATTAATACTTTTATAAATTTAAAATCTTGCCTTATATTTTTCCTAGAGTAGTAAAGTATAAGTAGTATTTATAAATATATAATATAATTTATACTTAGAGTGTACTCTATTATAATTAATACGCGATATTACTACTTACTAGAATTTAACTACTTTAATACTATTATAAGCTTATAAACTTTACTAATTAATTAATATATTCCTTAATATTAATATAACCTTTTAAGGGGGGAAATTTAATATTAAGGACTAGAAATAAGTAGGCTGTCTTATTAATATTAGCGCGATTTTTCTATAGCTTATAAATTTTATAAGTCGTAATAGTAAACTAATATTATTAGACTCTTAGAATATAATATAATTTATATATTAATATCTTACTATTATCTAGGAAGCTCTATAAAGTCAAGAGAATACACTAGATCCTAGCTTATTTAAAGCTTTATATATAATTTTATAACAAGTAATTATTAATATAAAGGAGAAGGCTAGTAAGTATAGTACTCTTTTATATAAAAATAAAGATATATATACTATTATAGCCTTACTTACTCTAGTTAGTACTAAGTACACAAATCAGCGCTATTAAGCGCATTTAAGCCCGTTATTTCCCGGAAAATCAAGTAATAAAATTAAGTTATATTACTAAAAAGCATTTATATAAGAGTATATTAAAATATATTACTAAAACTATAATAAAACTAATTAATAATTATATACTATAAGTAAGTTATTTATAAAGGTCTTTAATTCTAGCCCTTAAAAAGTATAGCAATTTTTATTAATTATTTTTAGTAATTATTTTTGCTAATAATACTATATTTTATAAATAAGAGTAGTAGACCCTAAGCATTTTTAAGCTATTTATTAGGCTTTTTTCTGTAAATATTAGAATATATTAAAAGATTTTTATAGCTTTTAGTAATAAATCTTAAAGCAACTTTTATATTAAGATATCTCAAGAATAGCGCGGGACTACCTTATTATTTAACCAGGTAGTATACTATTAAAGTGCTCTTAGAGTGTTTATTATAATATTAATAGCTTTAATTAGTACTATTTATTAACTAATATATTAATAGATTATTTTTCTATATTAATTTATAGTTATAAAAGTAGCTAGTAGTTATTATTATTAGAAGACTACTCCTTAAACACTAATATCCTAGTAATAATATAGAAATAACGCTTATATAAGCTATAAAAAGCGCTTAAATACTTAAATATACTAGATAAGCCTAATAATATAAGCTGTTTTTTATTAGATAAGTATAGTATTAATATAAGTATTTATTTTATATTTATTACTTAGTTTAAGTTAATTTTAATATAAATAAGGAATTACTTACTTAATATGTAAATTAACTTAAGGAGAATAAGCTAAATATATAATAATTAAAAAGCTCTAATATTTTAAGTTAAATATTAAGTAGCTTCTATTTTTTATTAACTATATATAATAAGGTATTATTACCCCTTAAAGATATATTAGAGCTTTTTAGCTTAATAATTAAGGCTAAATATTAAGAACTTAACTAGAGTATAACTCTTAAAATATAAAATAACTTAAATAAAAATAATACTTATATTTATATACTTAATATATTAATTACTATTATATACTTTAAAAATAAAATTAATACTTAATTATTTAGTTTAAGTTTAACTCTAATAAGTTTTATATTAAGGGGGCCTTACCTAGTTAATTTAATATTAGTTTAAGAGACTTATAAAAGAAAAAAATAATATAAAAAGAATATAATATCTATTATATTATATATATAAGTTAAAAGGAATATTTAACTAGTTAAAAGAGAGTTATTATAATAAAGAGAAATATAATAAAATAATTATTATAATTAATTACTATAAATATAAAGTTTTTAAATTATATAATCCTATTATATTAAATAGCTTTTAAGCTATATTATTTGTTATAATATATATTCTAACTATTAAGTAAAAGTAATTCTTATTATAATACTATAATTATCCCTTAAACTAGGAGATAAGGTATAACTTAATAGACTTATATAAGGTATTAATAATAGAGGTTTTAAGTTAATACTTATATAAGTATTAAATAAAGTAAAATATAATACTTAAATATTTAATTAATAAAAATAATTAATAAAATTTAATATAAAAAAAGTAAGCTATATAGGTTTTATCTAGGTACTTAAAAATACCTAAATTTACTAATAAATAGTTATAAGTACCCTCTTTTTTCCCACAAATCTATTTAAGTTTATATTTACTACCTAATACTACCTAGGACCCACAGATAAACTACCCACACTGGGTACCTGTAGAGTTTTTACACCCTACTAATAGCGTGCTAGGTTTGCTTTGTGGATATCAGACGATTATCAAGTCCGTCTATTCGCCGCTATATATATAAGCACTATATATATATAATTAACTTAATAGGATTAAGAACTTTATAACTTATACCTCTTAATATATTTTATATATAAAAAAATAAAAATATATTATTTTTTATTATATACTTAATAATATAATATTTTTAGCTTTAATATAATAAATTTTTTAATAATAATAATTTAATTTATTTAAAAATATAATTTTTAATATTTTATTTAAAATATATATATTTTATTAAGTTAATTAA
>AZNH01000080.1:92650-105905 GCA_000814955.1 Metarhizium guizhouense ARSEF 977 | reverse complement strand
AAACTACAACTAGTTTATCCCTTGGGAACCTTAGCCGTTACACCTGGCCTTTAATAACGTATCCCTCTTCTTATTAACTTCTTCTATAATCGTAGCTTTTTTGGTATTACCCTTTTAGGCTTGTCAGCTTTAATCCCTGAAGGTTGTAATAAGCAACTTACTTGTATTGGGCTTCTTGCCTTTTCAGGCACCGGTTATAGTTGTGGTGAGGTTGTTAACTGCCGAGTCCGATGTCAGCAAGTGTTTTGGGGAGTGATGTAAAGGCGGAGACCCACGAGTAGCTGCGTTGTTTATAGGAGTAATTGATTTTAATTAGTAAGGTGTATAAAGGCAAAACAGGGTGATTACAGGGAAGATAATAGGCTTATAAAAGTCAGGACTTTATTAATATATATTATATCAGATTACTCTGAGTTTTTCGGGGCGTAACTTACGTGGTTATAAGTCACTATTATTATATGTATTTTATTCTAGGCTTTAAGTGGTAAAGGCTATCTCTGGATAGCTTTCGCTGGCACGTAAGGTCATGAATCACCTCTTGAGCTAGTAGGTTTGACGTATTGCGATGTGTACAGTGTTTTTTTATATTACGTGTTACTATCAATTAAGCCAGGTACAGCTACTAGATTGTATTACTAGTAGGTCCCGGTGATTAGCTAGCCTTTTTTTTTCTTTTTATAATAATATAATTAATTATAAGTCCCTGCTCTTATATATATACTTCTCTTATAAGCACTGTAACTGCTTGCTAATATCTACTACAGCTATTTATAAACAATAACAACAAGATAACTAAGTATAACAAGAAGCCTAATAATTAATAAATAATAATTTATATTACCTTATATATATAAAATTAAAGTAATATTTAAATAAGTTATTTTTAATATTATTATAATTATTTAAAAAATATAAAAGTTTTTTTTTTATTTATTAAAAATTAATTATAATAAAAAGTAAAATTAAAAAATATAATTTTAAAAAAAAAAAAAAAAATAATAGTTCTAGTAAGTAAAGTTATATTATATTTATTTATTTAAATATACTAGACTAGTATTTTATACTCTAGTACCTCTACTTTTATTTTTATATTAGGAAAAACTTTATTAAACTAGCTAGTTAACTAGTCTAGTTAAATAAAAACTTAATATTCTCTTAAAAATCCTCTTAAAATATTCTTTTATATAAAATAACTTTTTTATTATTTATATATTTTAGTTTTTATTTTTATTTTTATTATTATATTATTTATAATTATATTTTTTAAAAGCTTATTTTATTATACTTGATTTTTATAATATATTATAATTATAATATAAGTTAACTTAATTTTTTTTATACTTTAAAGCTTTAAGCTTATAAGCTAATTTTTTAAGTAAATTTAATATAAGTTTACTTTTAGTATTATATACTTAAAAATATAAATTAATTTTTTTTTTAAGTAATTAAGCTAAAAAAAAGTACTTTTAGCCGGGTTTAAACTAGCTTTTTATAAGACTAGACAGGGCTTTATAATACTTAATTACTACGCTATAAAGGTAATTATATTATATTAAAATAAAGAATTTTATATAAAAAAAAATAATAAGTAATATTAATTAAATAGAATTAATATAAGTACACTTTTTAGAATAAAAATTACAGCTAGACTAGAAAGCCTGTAAGGCTTATAGTTTATTAAATAATATTCCGCTCTAATTAAGGAAGCGTTCTAACCTACTTAAATACTATTATATATATAACTAGGACTTTTATCTTCTTAATTTAAGTAGTAATTAAGGCTAATAAACTCTTAATAACCCTTATATACTTGATATTAATCCCTCTACTTTAATATAGTTCTGAGGGTAAGCACTTGGGCAGTCCTTGTTTGTGTGGTCAGCAAGTTGTTGTCGGCTATACAGCCGTTTATAGTTCTGTGGCGTGTAACGTTGCGCATAATTGGACAACGAAACGAGATTGTGAGTTACGAGGTACGTGATGAACTAAGTATCCAAGAAGCAGAGTAAGCTAACTGTGAGGATAATATAAAGAAAGAAAAGGCGGCTGCCGTGGAGTGTATAGACGGAAGGTAACTGTATTATTAGAATGAGCTGTATTAGAACTTGTTAGTTACGGGTCCGGCCCGAGCAGCCCTATAACTAGTAGTTGACATCTTCCGTGATAATTGATAGAATTGTAATTATTGGCCTAACTATCCTTTTTTCCACCTGTGGCGTAACGATACGGCCGATCGTAACAGCACACTTTCGACTATGTTGGGCTACCCTGGAGAGGCAGCTCCGTGTCAGACAATTAAGGGGTCATAAAAGATCGAGTATAATAGCGCTAAAAGCACTAATTATATTAAATAAGAATTATTTAAAAAATAAATAAAAAATAAAAATAAATATAATATTTATCTTATAATTATTTTTACTAAATTAATAGAGCTGTAATAAAGAGTTATTTCTGATACTTGTAATACCACATCGCGGCATTGTAAAAAGCAATGACTTGCCCTATTTTGAGGTCCTGATATCTGACACTCCGGCTAGCACATCAACACGCGCCAACTCTCCCATGTAAAAATTCTTCACTTTTTCAAGCTGTTAGCAGCTTAATAATAGGGTTATATTTTTACAGGCTATTAACTATACTTTTCGCTGTGAGGTGCTATTATACCCCTAATAGTACAGAGGAAAACTATTTAGAGAGTTTATCTTTCTTTATAAAGCCGGTTTTAATATAAAGTTTATATAAACTTTATAGTTTTCTTTAAAATTAAAAAGCTATAAATATTAAAAAATAAGCTCTTTTAAATAATAATAGCTAGTTATAAAGGTTTTTCTTCTTAAAAGTAAGCTATTTAATAGCTTTTAATTCCTTTAAAAAGGGTTTTCTTGCCGCTACTTTTTAGCTAGTTCTTTTTCTTAAAATAGTAAGAATAATTATAAAGCTCTTAGAGCTTTAATAGAAGGGATAGGAGAATTCTGACCGGTGAAAACCAAAGGTTGACAACACGCCTGTATATCCCGCTAACAGATAACTAGCTCGAATATAAAGCGCCTTAGAGCCTACGAAATGCTGGACGAGCTGACTAGATAGCTTTTGTATAGAGGATCTGCTAGGGCACTTATATTAATATCTTGTGATGTACTTTAATAGCGTTTATAGTAGAGATAACTATAAATAAATAAGTTTTATTATATAAAACTATAAAACTATTATAAGGTGAGCTAGTAAATCTTTTTAAGCGGCGGTCAGAATAGTTAGTTTAGCTTAGCACGTCCTGTGTCCTGTTAGGGGACCTGAGCGACTTTGTCGCTGGACGTTAAATACACCTACACACACACCAATATGCGCGGACTGTGAACGTTTCGTAAGGAGGGTGAATAACGTACTGGGCTTGAGTATACGACTATGTTATTCTGTTGCCTGAAGGGGCTTTTAGCTTCCGTGTGCTGCATTAATAGCTCTAATCACTTGTACAATAAGCTGTGGAAATGAGTTTATGCAGGTATACACCTAGTTAGTGTAGTCGTATTTTTCCTAGTTTGGACTTCTACCGAAGATTCCTTTATTTTAGTTCCTATTAGATCACCGTTTTGTAACCTCGTGTTCACAAAGTTTGCCCAAAAGAAATCACTTAAGGCGGAGATATAAATAAAATAACCTTTTTTTTTCTTATATACTTCGCAATATATACGCAAACTTTACGGAGGGCCTCGTGTGGTATATATTGAGCTCTTCTTGCTGTTCGCAGGATAATTGCAGGGTAGTTATACGCGGCACTGTCACCACGATCTATTGGGCAATTGCCTTGCTTTCACGGATCTGTTGGGGCTCCCGTGGTGGATAGCTGGTGTGCAGGGATTGCTCACGCTTTTCACAGCATCTTATTGGCCAGGGCTGCGGGAGCTAACTTTAGCGTGCGATTGTAGTGCCGTAAGCCACTTAGTCAGCATTTTGACCCGCACGGGCTATTCGGCCGTCCAGGCTGGTTTGGGATGAATTTTGGTCTTTAATAAGAAATAAAACTCCACGGTTTAATCCTATATTAAAATAAATTTAATAATATTATTTATTAAGGTATAAGCTATTAATTAATTATATTTTAGCTTATTTTAAAGCTATGTGGAGGCGGCGAGGCGGGGAAACCCGTGGATTTGCCTGAAAGTGAGATTTCACCAACAACAGTCCACGCCGCTGCGTCCGCTACTTGGTGGGTACAGATCTCCAGACACAATGTAGACAACCTCGGAGCACGTCACAGCCCAGTTTCGGTTTGGTTCAGTTTGGGTTCAAGCATGACATGACTGAGCACCCACCCCCAAACGCCAAACAGCAGAGAGCAGCGTTGGCAACTTGGACTAAAGACCGCTTAGCCTGCCTCCAACTAAACACCTAGCGGGCCACGACAGTACCCAGGCGGTCACATCAGCCGTGACGCCAGCTGTTTCCCTTTATGTATGTCGGTCGGTCGGTCGGTCGATTCGCCATCGTTTGCGGCCCGGCTCGAGGAAAGCGACGACACAGTTCGGGTGTTAAGGTTATCCATGTGGTTCAAACCGTCGTATCAGTGTGGCGTGTCAGGATGAACACGGCACCGCAGGCTTCGTATCGACATCGCTGTCCGAGCCCCGCTTATTCGATCGTGCCCTTCACTCTTGTTGCTACAAGGGCTCTTCAGGCGACAAAGCTCATGGTAAGCTATCTTCGCGAGGTCATGGTCGTCGTTTATCGGGTCTGCTATGGCTGTTAACCATCGCTTGGGTGTGAAAGAGGAGAGAAAAATCGGTCCACATTGGATCTGGGGACCGGCCCTTTTTCCTTCTCAAAACACCCCTGCCCCCGTCCTTGCCGCGGCACGGGCCTTGTAATTTTAGTGTCACGAGCCACCCCAGCCACCTAGCCACCCTTCTTTCTTTTTCTTTTTCGGCAGTCACACTAGGAATTGTCATGCTGTTTGTTTAATAACGATTAACTAGTTAACTTCATTATTGTCGCCACTTCTGGCTGACTGCAGTTTCTAGTACGGTAATTGACGTTGAAGCTGGCGTAATCGTGCACCCGATTAGACAGGTCTTTGCTTCACAGCCAAACCAGCCACAACGGACGGTGCCTATGGCCCAGAGACCAGGCTGCGGGTTTGTGCAGAATGACCTAACTACTGAACCCTTCCAGACATCCTAGCATGCCGCCCCAAGAGGAAGACCGCCAATCGCTTGCCCGTATGCAACACAAGTCACTACCAAATGGAAAAGACTCTGTCGGATCATGTGACTTCGCGCCGCTAATCTGGTGACGCGTTTGTCTAAACTAGTTACCCCGCGATGATAAAACGCGTCCGGACACCTTACCATGAACTTGCCCTTTACAACTAACTACTACCGAAACAGCCAGCGCCTTGTCTTTTGTCAGTTTGACTTGCATAACAACCAGTTCCATAATGGGTACCTCCGGGCATCACTCCAGACGAAGCGACCTTGGGGAGAGTGCAGAAGGGAAGCAGAACTTGTTTTACGTCATCTTGAAGGAAGACTCGCTGGTATTCCTTCTTCGCAAAGGCGGCTGCAGTGGAAAGAATGGTATCTTTATCTCAGCTACAGGTCCAAATGTTAACCTCAACTCAACTCGTGAAAGGGCTTTGGAAAAACTCAAGATGAGTGTCCATAGCCTTATTCATCCCGGGAACATGGTGCCACACCTTATTCCAGCGTATAGCAAGGAAAGTATCGCTCTGGCCCAGGCACAGCAACGAAAGAGTGACGGAAAGCGAAAGCCTAAGCTCAGAATCGCAGTGGTTGATGCTGACAAAGTTCATGGGAGGGCCAAGTACCGCGATTTGCGTAGCCTTGCTAGCCAGTTTGGCATTCGGATTCCGCGTCGGGACTGGGATAGGCCCGAGTACGAATATGTCTTTAGCCCTTACATACCATTGTGTGCGGTGCAGCATGTCTATCGTGTCTAGTGGCTGTATGTTAGACAGTCTTTCGCCTGTCAGGCAGGGTACGATAGATCGAGAGTTGCTGTGAGGCAGTATAAGGGAGTTGTTGAGGGGGGGGACTGGATATCTGCCGATGGAGATGGAAATGACTGAGATGGATTTGGGCCGGCCGGTGTTGGAGTTTGGTGGAGACTATACGTGGGGAAACACAAAGGACAGGGTTACTTAGAAACCCAACCAGCTGTATTAGCCAAAACTAGTAAAACGACCATCCTAAAAAACACTCCGTTATCACCGGACGCTAATAATGCGGCGTAGCGTTGTGCAGTAATTCGAAAAGAAACTGTTAGAATCAGTGGCATTATCAGGGGCGATCTCGAGGAATTCTACAGATGCGGCTATCATCATATAGCAAATTTATGTACTTATTTGTATTTGTTAGTGCTCGAGCTATCTGATTAGTTCGCTTAAAAAAGTAATAATTTCGTAGCCAAGGAGATAGCAATTCCCCAAGTAAATATGACTGGGAATCATATTAAACATGGCCCCCGATTTGATTTGTGTGATTTGAGAGCAGCGTTAACTAGATAAAGCCTTTTGTGAAATTGCCGAATAAATCAGACGATATCCAATCCATCCGACGAAGCACCCCCCGCTGAGAAGCCCCCCCTCAACATCAATCTTAGCATCTGACCCATTTAACAATCCCAGCAATCATAGCCAAAACCGTTAGATCCATCCTGCTGACATGTATTGCCTTGCCCGCGGCACATCCGGGCGATGTAGCCTTGGTCCTTGCTCAGCCCGCAAAAGAACACGCCGCTACCATTATCCCCCCAATTTTCTGCGCCAATCGCATAATACACACAGTTGGTTTGGTCATTATTATAGTGACCATACTGGTGGCATTGGCAGCATCTGCCATAGCCTTTGCAGTAGTCCACCCTCTTCTCAAGGTTGGCTTGCGCCCCGGCAACGGCCAGTAAGCCAACTAAAAGCGTCGTAGGCAACATTTTGTATCGGGTGTGGGATAGGTGTGTAGTTTGTGAATTTTGATATGGCTCGTCTGTGCATGTAAGGAGGGTAGTTATTCGGGGAAAATGAACCGTTTGTTAAACTATACGAGGAAAGTAAACTAGGTGGTGGAAATATCTAGATATTTATACTTTTAAGTGTCCCATTTACTTCTACTTGTTTGGATCTTAAGAACCTTAGATATGGATTAAGCGAACTCCGGCTGATTTCTATTTGGTAATACCTTGTGTTCGGCGTTCACCCTTCTCGGGTCGCTGCGCTGCTAGGATTCTGAGGACCCTAGATGTGGATCAGGTGGATTTGAGTGCATCTTGTTGCGTCAAAAAGAGCAAAAGTGTAGGTCTACTGAAATCCTTCTAGTAGTTAGCACTAATAGTAGCCTATGTCATATGCGAAAAATCTACTTCGGACCCCCACTCACCAAGCCGTTCTCAATGAATTGGGCTGTTGGAGTAGTATCTACCAGTGTTAACACCAGAGTTCACCTTCCGGACAGATCCAATCTGCAAGACAGTTAGGCTCAGCCTGTCTTAACTAGACCCAAAATGGGCAAAACAATGGGCTTCCTGTCTATTATCTGAGAGTTAGCAGAGGCAACTGCTTTCTTAATTAAAGCATTTTAGCTTAGTTAGCTATCAATTGCCTTAGCATTAATATATTGCCGTCTTATCTGAAGAGATTGCTCGGCTATAACCCCTTCAAGGAGCCAGTTCCGTGACAAGGCCACCACACGCAATCACCTGCGTCGCAAGCTCCAAAATAAACTGTATAAATACGTCTACAGTTCAGCCAAATCGAAGTAGCAATAAATAGACGGGTCACTAAGAGGTCCATTCCTAGGCATAATGTGAGTGGGTTGTTTTACGTGGTAAATGCCATTGCAGACCCAAGTGGCAGTAAAGTGGGACATTGGCCAGAGTCTCATTTTATTATTCGCTCAATTTCCCCGAAATGACTATTGGGCTACGGATCTGATGCAGGAATGAGCTCAGTCACGGCTCACGATACTCTTGCCACGCCCCACTTATCAAGCGGAAGGAGGACAGATTACCATAACGGGACGTTTGCATTTTGCTGTAATTGAAATCGCTTCAGCGTCCTAGGAAAAACCCACTCTTGTATTCCTATCCAGACATCCTCCTTTGATGATGCGCGGTTCCGTCCGCCAGATAGTGGGGCGTGGCACAAGTGTCTCCGATACCTTGCATTTTACCCACACAGCCCCGTTGTCGAAGCAAAAGCGCATGACTCCAGTTCAGCAAACCCTCACCGGAAGACAGACCACCGAAAAGAAATTTCTCACCATTCATTTCACCCCTCGCTGTTAGAACCACTTTCATCGGCTTTTTTTTTTGGGTTATTCGTCACTTTGATACATTCTTTTGGACGTCCACATATATTGGTCTCTCTAGACAAGGTATCATGGCGGAAGCATCTCGGTCTCAGCGGTCAGCCACAGCCAATCATCACATTTTCCGGCCAGACGCAATAAATGCTGTTTGTTATTTCCCTTCGTCAACATATAATTAGCGCTGTCACTAATTTTCTCATTGCCAGGCGGTTATGAACCTCGTCACGAAATACTCTTTAGTCGTTATCGTGGCTTGTTTGCCGTTCGTCTGCGTATCTTCCCCAATCGCCTTGGCTGTCGCTCCCGTCGCCGCTGTTATTCTTGGCTATGCCAGCCATCATCTTATATATCCCATCCCGTCCTCCCCATTTAACCCCTACGCTGGGTCGGTTGTTCCTGGTGGCAGCACAGGGCAGTTTCCTTCAACATCGGGTTCCTTCGTGTCACGGGTTACGCCAGGCACTACATAGTTTTCCGCAAATTTCCCAAGACAGGACTCGGCCACGCGTCCCATGCTCGCCCCGTGGCTAGAACCCAAGAAACTGAAATGGACGTTACTCATGATCTATCCGCATCCAAAATAATATCACCAGGTCCCAGGGAAGGTATACATTGCCTTACGAACAACGGCATGAGAGGTTGATTGTTCTAAACAACAGACCCGCCAGCTTTCTGTTGGGTGGGAGGTGAAGAATGGGAGGCTGTTAGATTTGAGATGTCTAGGGCAGACTGCCGCGCCTAATGGCGTGAACTTCATCCCCGTTACTTTTCAAGCTGTCAGTCTCTTCTAGTTCGCGACCTCTGCTATTGTAGTCCGCTCTGTGCAAAGGGTCTCATGTAATATACTAAATTGCTTTACATCCGACTTGATTAGTTGGGCTGTTGGTGACAAAGCCAAACATGTAACGGAGTGGCTTTACAGATTCGTTACAATGAATCGATATACTGGGATATCGTGAAAGGCGCAGAACATTTTGATCTGGCGAAGTTGAAACACTCGAAGGGACCGCTGGATGAGTTCACTCACGCTGAGAAAGTCGCCACTGAGATGTTCATGGTTGAGGCTAGCTTTGGCACAAGTCGAGAGAATAAACATGCGAGAGTCACGGCCTGACGGTTACGCAAATGTGCGTCTCCAGTGGGAGGTCTTTAATGAAGTGGTGGGCAAAAAAGAGCCACAACTCGCTCGCAGAATATTCCGTATGCGGTCCTGTATTTTGACTTTGGTTCCTTCTGTCGCATTGCTCGGTTCGAATTTTTGTATATTCATGATTGTCCCACTTCTCCTCGTTACACAGAGGAAACTCAATAGTTTGACACTTTCGAAATACTGCTGCCTCAAGGCAACAGTATTACGACTGCTTTTGCTACCCAGGCCGCAAGATGGCCGCGCGCTCGATCAACAGAGGCACCACGATCCGACACCTTCAAAGAGGGTATCGTCTTGTGCATGGGCTAGGACGAGCTGCATCCATATATCGCCGTGATTGTCGGGCAAGAGACTGTCGCGGCAGTTGGCGCGAAGGTCGAGGTTTACGTCAGCGGGAGGGGCGCCCATAAAGAGTCTGGTACAAATAAAGAAGCGACGATTCTGAACGTAGCCGCCGCAAGAGTCAAAGGGTGTTCGGAGGAATATAAAGTGGAGCGCGGGTCGCTGCAAGGAACTTCGGGCCAAATCCGAGATTTGCTCACCCACAGTGTCACATATAAAGCCTACCCGGCAGCGGACTTCTCTCCGTTCTCGGAGAGAAGTCCTTCAATCAGGCTGTTGTCTATAAGGCAACCGCTGTAATCTCTTTTGTACAGTTACGATGCTCCTTAGATAATTCTTATTCAACACAATTGGCGCCTTCGGCGCCATTATATACTCCCCTCAATTGTCTGACACACAGCTTATAGTACTTCTTGGGTCCAAAAGGCGGCAAAGCTGACACGGTACTCGTGCCACGCCCCCACTTTTTTGGTTCCGTCTTTTACCTACACCCTCAAAGAGGGTGCTGACCACCAAAACGGGCCACCCAGCAATCAGGCCATTTTATAATACTTGGTCTATTTAACCCCTACGTAGATGCCGCCCACAACCCTCTGTGTTAATTACATATAGTAGTTCTAGTACGCTGTTAAGCCGATTCTTCCTAGCTATTTTTGCTGTGGCTTTAAACTGCCTTTTTAAGGTATTATAATACCTTATAGCTACTTACTTAACTATTTATCTTATAGCTTAAAGAGTATTTTAGTTAAACTAATAAACTATTTAATACTTATTAAATACTATAATAATACCCCTTAATTATAATAGCTTATTCTTTTTAACTTTATACTATTTCTAGAGATTTTTAGCTATTTTAATACATATTAAGTCCTTTATAATTTAATAAAGCTTAGTTAATTAAACTAAAGCTTTATATATAAACTAGTTTATTTTAGTTTTTAAAGTAGCTATAACTCTCTTAAAGCTTTTTAAAGGTCCTTAACCTTATTAATTACCTTATTTAAGTACTATAATATTAATTTTTAATTATTTTACTCGGTAATTAAATAAAATTATATATATAATATAAGTATTATATAAGCGTAAAATTTAAAATAATATTAAGTTATATTAAATTAAGAATAATAAGAGATTAAAAAAGTAAATTATTTATATATTATAATACGTTAAATATACTAGTAAAATTAGTACTATACTGCGTGTAATAAACTAGCTATACCTACTACTACACGTATATATTACTAAAGTAAGAATAAACTTAAAAAAAAAGAAGAGAAAAAAAAAAGCTTTTTCTTCTTTTTTTTTCTCTTATTATACTTTAATCTAGCTTAAAGTTTATTTATATTAAGTCTAGTCTAGTTTTATTTAAGCTCTAGTCTAGATTTAAGCTTTTAGCTTAAGTTTATAATATACTTTTTTACTTATTTATACCTTTTTAATTATTAAATAACTTTAAGTAGAGAATATTATATATTTATTTTACCTTTTACTTAATTTATTTTACTTACTTATTAAATATAAATTAATACTTAAAAAAATATTTTACTTTTCTTTTATAACTTCTATTTTATTTTTCTTTTTAATCTTTTTATTTTAGTTATTTTTATTAGAACTACTTATTTATACTTTTATTATTATTATTTCTAATATTTTTTTAGTTATTTTCTTCTTAAATTAAATATATTTACTATTATTATAAAATCTTAAAGTAATTTATATTATTTTTACTTATAATTAACTTATTAATTAAGCTATTATTCTAGTAAATACTTTTTTAACTTCTAGTACTTATTAAAAAGATATTATATTTAAGGCTAGTAAGCTTATTTTAATAAATTTCTTTTATAAGTAGAGTAATATAACTGCTTTTATCTATTAAATAACTATTACTTAGTATAAATTAGTTAAGTAATAGTGCTTAATTACTTAGAAAACTTATAAGTTATATAAAACTCTCCTTTAAATTATATTCTTATTTACTTATTATATTTATTAGCTTACTCTTCTTACTTTTAAATTAATACTAGTAAGGAACTTATTTAATAATATTAATCTTATTTTATAAAATTTTAATAACTAGCTTAACTTAGCTAATAATAACTTTAACTAGTTTAATAGTAATTTTAGTTTTATTTTTTTATTATTACTTAGTATATCTTTTAATACTAGGGTTCTAAAATACTATACCTAGAAGGTATATTATTATTAAGAAGCTCTAATTAGCTATACTACTAGGCCTAGCTTTAATATATATAGTTTAACTTACGCCTTATTTAATAATTCTGCTTTTAAGTTTTATACTATTTACTCCTTATATAATATTTATAATAATTTATATTAAACCTTAACTTTAACTTATATAAAGCTAGATTTTTATCTTTTATAATAATAATAAGGTAGTACTAATTTATTTTTAAATAACCTTAATTTATTTATAAGTTATAAGTATATTATATATTACTTACTTTACTTTATTTCTAGCTAGTTTTATAGCCTTTTTAACTTATTTTTTTAAGCAGGTAATTTACCTTATAATATAGCTATTAATACTCTAGCTTTAAGCTATATTAACTTAATTATACTCTTTTTTATATTAACTATTAAGCTTATTAATTTATTTTTTATTATTTAAGTTTTTAGCTTATATACTCTTACTCTAATCTTAAATATACTTATTTTTCCCCTAGTTATTACTTTTTTAAGCTTTATAACTTCTAGTTTTATTTTAAGTTTAACTTTTTATACTTTATTAATTTCTTAAACTAATACTTTTATTCTAGTATATTTTTAAAGTATTAATACTCTTAGTTTTTAAGCTTTTATACCTTTTACTTTTAGCTTAGCTCTTATTTAAGCTTTTAAGAGTATTTTTATACTCTTATTAATACTCTTTTATCTCTTAATAATATTCTCTTAAACTCTAGTATAATAGCTTACTTTTTTATTCTCTTTTAAGTAATTATAAAATAATAATACTTTTTTTATTATATTTAATTAATTCTTATTAATATCTTAAATATTTAAAATAAATAAACTATTTAAGCTAAGCGCTTTTAACTAGCTTATAAAGTCTACTTATTAAAAGATATATAACCTAGAAACTCTCTATTAATTTATAATAATTACTTATAATAAAATAAGAGATTAAGCTCCTTTTAACCCTTTATAATAAGGGTTTTAATATAGCTTATAGTATTCTTATTTTAGCTTTAATATATTAGTTCTTGCCTTTTTTAGCTAGTTTTATTTTATATTTTTAGTTAATTAAGTAATTTAAAAAAATTTAATTAACTTATTTATAGCCTTATTATACCCTTAACTTAAACCTTATAAGCTCTTTATTACTTTATAGTACTTATAGTCTAGCTCTTATAATTTTTTATATATTTTCTTATTAGTTTTATTTAGCTTTTATTTCCTCTTTTTTTTTTTTTTTTTTTTTAGGGTT
>AZNH01000080.1:81531-92550 GCA_000814955.1 Metarhizium guizhouense ARSEF 977 | reverse complement strand
TAATATTATTTAAAGTATTTTATATATATTTTAGCTTTTATAAATATTATAACTTTAAGTTAAATATACTTAAATAGCTAGTTTATAATAACTATTAAGTACTTAATATCTCTCTTTTCTTAAGTAAGTAAGTTTATTATAAAGTTAATTAAAATTTATAACTAGTACTTATTTATAATAAATATTAATTATAAAAGTTCTTATTAAAGCTAATAGCTTTTATATTTTTTATAATAATAGTAATTTTATATAAATTATATAATATTCTAAGATATTCTCTTCTAGTAATAATCTTATTATAATAGCTTAAAAGTAGTATTTTTCTTTAAGTAACTTATTAAAAAGGAGTTATATATATATTATATTAAAGTTATTATAAGTAGCTCTTACTTTAAGACTTAAATTTAGCTTTAAAATAATAGTATATTATATATAAAAAGAGTATAATTAGTAATTTACTTATAAGTATTTACTTTTTAAAGGAACTTATAAGTGTTTTTCTAGATAACTTTAATATAATATATTATTACTTTATTTTTTAATATATTTTAGTCTTATAAACTCTATAAGTATAAATTACTAAAAACCTTTTTTTTTACTAAAAAGCTAATTATTCTATTAATTACCTTCTTATTATTACTAGCTTATACCTAGTTATTAAGCGCTAAAAATAAGATATTAATTAGTTATATAATATTATTAAAGTAAGGTAATAATAAGTTTTTATTCTAGTCTTTTCTTAAAAGTATATTAAAGTATTATACTTATAATTTAAACTTATACTAGAAGTAGAAATTAAAAAAGAAAAGTATTTTAGCTTAATAAGCTTAATACTTAAATATTTTTTTAAGTATAATAAAATATTTTAAGTTCTTATAATTTATTAAAATTATAAATAGTTTTACTATGCTTTTTAGCTTTATTAATTATACTTTAAGGCAAGAAATAATAACTAATAATTTCTTATTATAAATAATATAATTCCTTTTTAGTACTTTTAACTTTATAAAGTAATATATTATAAGGTAAAGTACCTTATTAATAAACTATAATAAGTACTTACTTAAAGTATTAATTAAATAGTTTACTTTAACTATTATTTCTTTAATAAAGTCTTATTACCTTAAAACTAAGTATAAAATAAAAGCTGTTTTTAGTAACTTAAAGGCTTTATTATATTTATTTAATTAATAAAAAGAAGTGCTTTTTTTTAATAACCTTAAAAGTAGCTTTATAAAAGATAAAAAGTTTAATATAAAATCTTAATAAAAGTTTATAAACCTTAAAAATTCTTAAACTTCTCTTTTTTATATTAATAGTTCTTAATTATATATTATTTAAATTTTTTCTAAGTTTAATTATAAAAGTACTTATTAACTTAAAAAGATATACTAGTTATTTAAAGAGCTTAAACTAAGTTTAAAATACTATTAGGGCTTTTTTACCTAGTATAATTTAAAGCTTATAAAATACTAAATATATATTTAATTTTATAAATTACTTAACCTTAAAAAGAGAGTATAATATTTTTTTAATTAATAAGAGTAAGTAATAATTCTATTTTATTATTTTATTTAAGGTATAATAATTAATATAAAATTACTACTCTTCTCCTAGTTTTTTAGCTAGTAAAATTAAAGTTATAACTAATAAAAAGCTAATATAAATTTAGCTTTTATTTATTAAGTTTATAATTTACTTTTTAATTTTTAATAAGTATTTATATAATATATTATAAAGTAATATTTATAATAACTTTAAGTTAATTCTATTTAAGTATTATTTTAATTATATATAATAATTTAATTAGCTTTAATATAAGAGTAACTTATTTACTTTTTCCTAGTTAAAAAGGTCTTAAAAGTTTTATAAGTTTTAAAGAAGTTAAGGTAGCTTTTTTTATTACTAGTCTAGTTTAACCTTTTATATATATAATTATAAGGCGTGCACTAAAGAGAGAACCCTGCACGAAACAGTTTAGTATTATAGCCGAACCTAAGGACTAGGACAATATTAGTTTAGTAGCCTTATTAATAGTTCTAGGGTAATATAGAATAATATTAAACTAGTAGCCCTACTTATAATTTAAGTAAGAATTAAGAGTAATATAAAAAGGGGCCTTACCCTAGATTTAAGTAAGAATTAAGAGTAATATAAGTATATTAGTAATTAGAATTAATTTAACTATATAAATAGTATTATATAAGAATTAGTCTAGATTTAGAACTTAAGGGCAGAAGCCTTAAATAAAGGACTTATAGTATAAAAACCCTTAATTAAATATTAAGAAATTTAATTAAGTTTTAATTTTATTATTATAAAATACTTAAGAATTAAGTTCTTTCTTAATTCCTTACTTAATTATTCCCTAATTTTAAGTTCTTTTTATAATTTCTGAAACTTCTTTTATATAATTACTTTTAGAAAAATAATAAGAACTTATAAATAAAGTTATATATTATATTATAATATATTAAGTAGAGAAGAATTTACTATATCTCTTACTTACTAATTATTAACCTTATTTACCTTAATAGAATACTCTACTATTATTACTTAAAAAGCGTAATTAAAAGAATACTTATATTACCTT
The DNA here is from genome assembly GCA_000814955.1 of Metarhizium guizhouense ARSEF 977. NCBI lineage: Eukaryota > Fungi > Ascomycota > Sordariomycetes > Hypocreales > Clavicipitaceae > Metarhizium > Metarhizium guizhouense. The sequence goes on along the minus strand of AZNH01000080.1, from coordinate 89,957 downwards.
AAAAGAATTTAAGCGCTAAAAGTATAAAAGTATAAGTTACTTTAAGACTTATTTTTTATAAAAAAAAAAGGCTTATTTAAATAAAAGGGATTTATATTCTCTTTAAATAAGAATTAAGGTCTTAAAATTAAAATAAAAGATCTCTTTAAATTACTTATTAATATAACTTAGTATAAGAGGGATAATTAGCTGAATAACCTTTAGTATACCTTTAAGGGCACTTTAAGAAAGTTTAAAAGGGATTACTTTTAAATTTTATATACTATTACTTAAATAAAAAATAAGTGCTATTCTTACTAGGACTAATACATAAAAGAGGCTTAATTATATAATCTAGACGTAAATATTATTTAGAAGAAGTTTAAGAAATAAATAATAAACTTAATTTAAAACTTAATTAATTAGGATATATTTATAGCTTAATAGTTAAAATATACTAAATATAAGGAGGAATAATTACCTTAAAACTTTTATATATACTTAAATTTACTTAAAAAACACTTTTTATATATAGTAAAAGAGTAGTAAGCTTAGAACTTCTTTATAAAGCTTTATTCTTACCTTTATAATTATATTAAAATATATATAATAAATATCTTTAAGACCTATAAGGAAATTATAATATTATTTACTTAGTTCTAGAAAAAAATAAACTTATAGTAAAGTAATAAATAATTTAAAGATAATAACTCCTAGAAAAAATTAAGTAAATTAAATAAAAAATATTCTAGAAATACTCTTTTATTAAATAGGAATTACTAAGGAAAATTATAAGAATTTAATAAAAGCTGTTTTCTATAAAGAAACTTACTTTAAAATAAAGGTAATAAGGAAAAAAAGAATAAAAATAATAGCTTTACATGCTAGACTTATAGTAGTCTAAATTATAGCTAGAAATATTACCCTAAAAAGAAAGCTAATATTAGTAATATAAATACTAATAAAAAGAAGAAAAAAAAGGAATTTAAACCAGTAAAAAACGAGAATTAATTATAAGTAATATTTAAGTTATAACTAATAATAATTATATAAAAGTAAAATCTAATCTTATTATATAAGCTATAATTAAAGAATAAAACCTTTTACTTATAGAATTTACTCTTAATACTAGAGCTAATACTAACTTAATTAGAATTAGCCTAGTTAAGAAGGCAAGCTTAAAATGCTTAGGGAAAATACCTCTAGGGCTTATAGTACTAGGACTAATTTACTTTAAAGAATTAAGGGCTTAAAAAGTACTTTTAGTACTTATAAATTTATAAGGAAAATAAAGAGAATTTACTTAAATATACTATATAATACTAGATATAAGAGAGGACTTACTTTTACTTAGAATACTAATATTAATTAATAAAAATATTACCCTAAATATAAAAGTATATTACTAGTAATATAATATTAAAAAAAGTAAGTATAAAGTAATCTTAATTTATAAGTTTAAAAGAGAAACTTAAAAATATATATATATTTTTATAGTTTTTAAAATTAAAGAAATAATACTTAATATAAAAACCTAGTTAAATTTACTCTTAAAAGTAATATTACTACTACTAGGATTAAAGGTATATATAAATATATTTAAAAATAAAAAAGTATCTAGCTTTCCTTTATATTAATTAACTAATTATATAATAGACCTTATAAAAGGGGAATTCTTATTATATAAACTTATTTACTTATTATCCTTTAAGGAGTTAATAGTATTATAAAACTACCTAGATAAGAACCTAAAAATAGGCTAAATTTAATACTTTAAGAGCCTAGTAAGAGTATTAATTTTATTTATCCTTAAAAAGAATAAATTCTTTTATTTTTATATAAATTACTAGGGGCTAAATAAAGTGACTATTAAGAACTAATACTTATTACCCTTTATTACTAAGATTCTTAATTAAATTTAAGGGGTAATTATATTCTTAAAATTAGATATTAAGGAAGCTTATTACTAAATTTAAATTAAGGAAGAAAATAAATAGAAAACAGCGTTTTAAATATAATATAACTACTTTAAATATCTAGTAATACTATTTAAGTTAATTAATACCCTAGTTACCTTCTAATATTATATAAATTAAGCACTAAACGGTCTTAATAACGTAATATATATTATATATTTTAATAATATTTTAGTATTTTTAAAAACGGAAAAAAAGTATAAAAAATACTTAATATAAGTATTAAAACATATAAGGAATACTAGCTTATATACTAAAATATCTAAGTATAAGTTCTTCTAGCTATAAGTAAAGTTCTTAAGGTTTATTTTATTTACTAAAAGAATTTTTATAAACCTAACTAGAATTAAGACTATTATTACCTAGTTTAAGCTAAAAAGTTACTATAATATTTAAGTATTCCTAGAATTTTATAACTTTTATTAGTACTTTATTAAGGCCTACTTTTATATAGTTATATTACTTATAGTATTACTTAAAGGGAGTAAAAACAGTTAAAAGCTAAGGGCTATAACCTTTAAGCTAGAAGAGATTTTAGTGTTCTAGACCTTAAAAGATGCTTTTTTAAAGGCTCCTTTATTATAATATTTTAATTCTAATTAATAGACCTAAATTAAGATAAATACTTTTATTTTTATAATTATTATAATTCTATTATAACTTAAAGATAATAAGAAATAGTATTCTATTACTTTTTAGTTGCGGAAATTATAAGATTTAAAAACTTATTATAATATACTTAATTAAGAGATATTAATAATTAAGAATACTTTTAAATATTAGTAATATTATATAAATAACGCTAAGAAGTTAATTAAGGTCTTAATAAATTATTATAACTTATAAATATTTATAAGTAATAAATAATTAAATAAAAGATAATTTTATTAGTATTTATACTTAACCTTATTTAATTTTATTATAAAATATTAAGTAGAAAACAAGAATTCTACTAATATACTATTATAATAGCTAGATTATATAAGAAAGCTATATAAAAATCTAATAATTCTTAAGGGAATTTAAGTAAAAATTATAAAGGTAAATTAAATACTTATTAGATCTATTTAAATATAAAAATATAATTTATTATTTCTAAATAATAAACTTAATTAAAAGAAACTTAATAAAAAACCTTTATAAGTAAAAAGTCTTAAGTCTTTAAAGAATCAAGTAATTACTATATTAACCCTAATTTAACTTAAATATAAAAAAGTAAGTTATAACTATTTTTACTCTAAGAGAAAATCTAAAATATTATAGTATATAAGAACCTTTATAATTTAAATACAAATTACTTATTAAAAAACTTAATTCTTAATATATAAAAAAAGGACCCTTAAATAAAAGTTAAATATAAAAGGGTTTACCTTAATTAAGATCTACTAAAAGATTAGTACTTAAATAGTACTTAAGGGATTTTAATATATTATTAATATATATAAATACTACTTAATAAGGCGCTAATCTAAGAACTACTTAAGTAATACTATAATAACTTATTAGTAGGGCATTTTAGTACTAAGAGGACAGCCAAGTTATTAAAAAGGAAATTCTACTTAATATATATAAATACTAATATTAAAGACTATATTAAGACCTATATAGTTTACTAGCAAATTATAGCACAAAAATACTTATTATATAATAAGCTAGAATCCTTACTAATTCCTAGCTAACTATAAAGAGAACTATTAATAGACTTTATAATAGGATTACTTAAGATTTAGTATTATAGAGAAGATATAAATATTATCCTTATAATTATAAATTATTATACTAAGTACTTATTATTCTTGCTTATATTAGATATAATTACAGCTAGTAAACTAGCTATACTATTTTATAAAGAGGTTAAATATAAATTTAGTATCCCTGAAAAAATAGTATTAAATTAAAGGTTATTATTTACTAGTAAATTCTAGTTAAACTTATACTACTTAGTAAAAATTCGGAGATAACTCTCTATTATATATTACTTTTAGACTAATAAATAAATAGAATATACTAACTAGATATTAAAGTATTACTTTTAAGTATTTATTATAAATTATTAATTATAATAGCTATTACTACTATTAATAGTATAGTTTACCTATAATAATACTATAAATATAATTATAAGTTTATTCTTAAACTAGATCTTAATAGGCTTTAAACCTTAGTAATACTCTAATATTAAGAATAATACTATAAAGAGGGAAATACTAGAAGTAGTAACTTAAATTAAAAAACTATTTTAAGTTAAAAAAAAAATAAAAAAATATTAGAATTAAGTAGTTTTATTTTAAGTAAAATATTATAACTAGAAATATAAATTAATATAATTCTAAAATAAGAGTATAGTCCTTTTATATATAAAGAATCTCTAATTTAAGGGTAAGAAGAGTAAGTTAATCCCTAAATATATTAAGCTTTTCTAAATTCTTAATAGAATTAAACTATAAGTATACTAACTAGCGCTTTTAATATAATATAATAGGATTTATAATATGTTTTATATAAACTTATTAGAGTTATAGTACTAGTATAAAGGCGACTAAAATAAGTTAAAAGTACTCCTTATACTTAAATTAGAGAATAACTTAAATAAATAAAAAGTTAAAAGTATTAAAAATTATATTTAAAAAGGAAATTAATTATAATATTTAGTAAAATAAAAGGGATAACCTTATAAATACAACTAGTAATTTACTAGTAATAACTTAGCTAATACTCTTGCTATTATAGCCGATTATATTAAGATACTTTTATAGTAAAAATAGAAGAAAATCACGTAAGTACTATAAGGTAAAGGGCGACCTAGAAAAGCGTATTAATTAGTCTGTGTTTAGTTTAATTATATTCTTAAAGAGAATATTAAATTAAAAAAAAAATAAAATAATATATTAATAATAAACTCCTGCCTTCTAGAGAAAAATAAAAAAAAAATCAGAACTAAATTAATTACTACTTATTATTAGAATTAGCAGGGATATTTTTATAGTTATAGCTATAACTACGACCGCGTTTATACCTCTAACTAGGCAGCTTTTTAAGCTCTGCCTTAAAATTATAGGGGTAGTCTTTAAGATAAGTATAAGCTTTATCCAGAGTAAGCTTAATTTTTAAAGTAGTTAATAGCCTATTATATATAATAGTAAAAAGACTTAAAATATAATTAAAAGCTGTATAATTATAAATAAGTTAAGGTATATACTTAGTAATAATTGCCTAATAATATACAAGAGACTAGAACCTAAAAATTAGTTAAGTATAAAATACTAGAACTTTAGAACTATATACTATATTAGCTAGAAAAATATATACAGCTTTTAATTCAGTAATTTAAGTGTTCTAATAATTTTTATACGCTTTAAAAGTAAGTTATAATTTAAATTAAAATTAAGAATAAATTAGACTTAAATAAGATAGGAATACTTACTTAACTATAAGAACTACTATTAATAGAGAGCTTATTCTTAATTTAATACTAGGTAAAAGCGGTTATAAATAACTTTATCCCCTTAAAAATAGAATAAAAAATAGTAGTATAAATATTTATATTATATAAGAAACTACTAGTAGTATTTTTAAATAAAAAAGTATTTTAAATATAAGTTATAATTATATAAAAGTTAAAAAGGTTACTCTTTATTATAGTATTAGAAATTTATTATAAATTAGTAAAAAACATAAAAAAAGGGGATTAATTAAAAATTAAGGCTAGTTTTTATATAAATATATATACTACTTTATATAAAGTAATAATTATAGTTAACTTTTATATTTTTAGTAGTTAAAGTATACTAGATATTAATTTTAGTTAAGGGAATAAACTTAGTATTATTAATACTATTTTACTTTATAAGCTAAATATAATATTTTAAGTAATAAAAATACTAGAATTAGTCTCTTTTTATTAAGGGATTATTATACTATTTATAAGTATATTTATAAACTATAATTATACTACTCCTTTTAAAGGGTATAAATAATTTCTTTTTAGTTATCTTAGTAAAAATAATTAGCTTTTTCTTAGAGGAATAAAAGGCTTAAGCTAGTATATTAGTTTTAATATACTTAGTAGAGGTTATTAAAAGGTTCTTACTTATATTATCCTTAAAATTAGAAATAATAATATCTTTATACTTAAACTTAAAAGTAGTATTTTTTTATATTAAAGTAAGAGTTATAATAGTTAACTTAAAATTAATACTAAAAGGTATAATAATTAGAAGTCTAAAAAGTATAACCCTTAATAAATAAATTATTACTTTATTTAAAAGAGGAATATTAGAGAATCCTATTAATAATCAGATTATAAACAGGAGAGACTTACCTTATTTAATAGGATTATTTAGAAATATTAAATAATAACTTAAATTAGCCTTATTTAAAGCCCTGTTAAGCTCTGCGTAAACCGGCTAATTATTAATTATAATATTAACGGTATTAAAAACGCCTTCTTAAGGATATAGTACTATAAGTAATAACTAAAAGCTTAAGTCAGAAATAAAACAGAGATAAAATACTTTATTAAACTTATAATAAACAGGTTCTTAGCAAGATATAAAGAACTATTAAATAGTAAGTAAAAATTATAACTAGTTATAATTAACTAAAATAAGAAATAATAGGGAGTAAAGCAAATTTTTTTTTAAGAATTATAACCTGGATTATTATTATTAATTAAAATTAGCTTAAAAATAAGGCAGAAAATAATAATAATAAATACTTAAAAGGTGACTTAAAGTTTTCCTAATTTAGTCTAGACCTACTAATTAAATATACTACCTTTACTAAAATAACTAGTAGGAAATTAGCGCTAATATACTATATAATATAAGATAATATAAAGAAGTTTTAAGGCTAAATTAAAAAGAGTATTAATTAAAGTATAAACTAAGAGCTTAATAGAGTAATAAGAACTTCGGCTATAAATTATACTAGGTTAGTAAATATAACTATTATAGTAGTATACCTAAGTAATTTATAAGACGTAAATATTATAAATAATAATTATTTTAGGCTTAAAAAATAAAAGAAGACCTATAAGACCAGAAATAGCTCCCTTTTAAGGGGAAAAAGGGGAGGGAATTAAATAAGAGAAAGAAAAAAAAAGGTTTATAATTTTAATAGGATTCTAGGGAATTTATTTTACTAGAACCTAAATAAAAAAGGCAAAAATATATATTAAGTCTTTCCTTAAATCAGCGACTAAGAAATTACTTCTTATAAGCAAATATAAATTAACTTAAATAAAAAAGAAGTATTTAAGTAAAAAATAAGCTAAGAGCTTAAAAACTTAAGTAATAAAGGATAAAAAAGAGCAGGAGTAGAGCGCTTTTACTAATAATAAATACTAATTAATCTAAAATTAGTAAAGTCCTATTTAATATACTAGACTAATTAGGAATAATAAAACTTAATTAAGTTAAATATTAAAGAAAAGAGGTAGAATCGGGATAAATACTATAAATAGCCGGGATAAGTAGGAGTTATAAGCCTAGTAATTAGTAGAAATTTACCTTAAATCTTAATATAAGAATATATAATTAAGTAGAAGCCACTCTATTAAGAGAGGAATAATTATTACTCTTTTTCCTACTAGGTTTTAATAAGAGTAGTTTAGGTTATAAAATAATTTAATTTATACTTGTTTTAACGCCGGGTTATATAGTAACTACTAAGATATAACTAAAACTAGGGATAATTAAGAGGGATAAAAGAAGAATTATAATTAGAAATATATACCTCTTTTATACTATATAATATAATAAGAATAATATACTATTAAACTTTTATTACTAAATTACTTTATTAATTAAAGATAATTATATTAAAAAGAGAGGATAATTATAAAGTGTATACTAAAAAGAGAACCCTATATAAAATAGTTTAGTATTATAGCCGAACTTAAAAACCGGGATAATATTAGTCTAGTAGCTCTATTAATAGTTCTAGGGTAATATAAAATAGTATTAAACTAGTAGCCTTACTTATAATTTGGGTAAGAATTAAGAGTAATATAAAAGAGGGCTCTACTCTAGATTTAAGTAAGAATTAAAAGTAATATAAGTATATTAGTAATTAAGACTAATTTAACTATATAAATAGTATTATATAAGAATTAATTTAAATTTAAAACTTAAAGGTAAAAGCCTTAAATAAGGGACTTATAATATAAAAACCTTTAATTAAATATTAAAAGATTTAATTAAGTTTTAGTTTTATTATTATAGGATACTTAAGAATTAAGTTCTTTCCTAATTCCCTACCTAATTGTTCTCTAATCTTAGGTCCCCCTTACAATAATATTAATATTATTTTATATAAGCTTATAGCTATTAATTAATACTTTTTATTTTTTCTCTAAGCTTACTAGATAATACTAGTAAATATTAACCTTATTATTAATATTATAAAGTTTAAAGTCGCCTAGTTATTTAACCTCTTAATAATTAAATTATTTATAATTCTAATAATAAT
>AZNH01000080.1:0-81431 GCA_000814955.1 Metarhizium guizhouense ARSEF 977 | reverse complement strand
TTTATAATTATTATTATATTATAATACTCTTATTAAGAGACTTATTATAAAAGTATTTTATTTTTTAATAGCTTATTATTTATATTTAAGCTAAAAGTAGAGTTCTTAGCTATTATTTTTTTTATATTAAATATTTATAGGTATTATATAAGTAAGAGAGTATATTTAGAAATATAATAGCTTATTAATTTATAATATAAGTATTTCTCTTTTTTTTATTATTAGTTAATTACTTTTATTAATACTTAATAAGCTCTCTTTTTTTACTAATTCTTAAAGTAGTCTTAACTTATACTCTTTTTAAGCCTAGCTTAAAACCTTAATTTACTTATATTTATTATAAATATATTCTTATTAATTTATTATTTTTCTTTTAAGTTTTAGCTATTATTACCTTACTTATTATAAAATTTTTCCTTTAATTATAATAATTTAATATTTATAGCTATACTATAAAAGTAAGCTATTACCTTATTATATTTAGAGTATAATATTTTTTAATTAATAATCTCTTTTTATATATATTTATTAAGGGATTATTATAATTTTACTAGTTTTATAAAGTCCTCTTATTTAAGGCTTTTAACTAGTATAATTTTATTTTTAAATTAAATAAAAAAGTTTATAAATAACTTATTTTATTATTATTTTATCTAATTAAACTTAATAAGAGCTATTTCCTCCTTATAAGGGTTAATATATATAGTAATTAAGTAGCTTAAAAACGCCCTTAAATTATATTTAACCCTCTTATTATTCTTAAAATATAAGGCTATTTAACTTTAAACTTTAATTAAAAAGTTCTAGAAAATAAAAGCTTATTAATTATAATTATTACTTATAAATATTATATTTATAACTAGCTTATATTATATTAAGCTTTTTTAAGCTATAAATATAGTTTTATTATTATTAAATAAGGCTTTTATTAGGATTAATTTATATTATATTTAAGGCTTATTATAAGCTAGTATTATTATTATAAAAGTGTTTTATATTATTTATTTCCTAAAAAAGTAGTATTATTTAATTAGTTTATAAAGTTTTTATACTTAAAAAATTATAACTTTTTATAGTATTATAATATTACTATAAGAGCTATTAGTTAGTGTAGTATTATTAAGTATAAATAAGCTTAGTTTTATATTAGCTATTTATTTAATAAAGTTATTTATAATAAAGTTTATTTTTTATAATAAACTAGTTATATTTATTATTATATATATATATTATTAAAGTAAAAATAAACTTAAAATTTTATTTTAAAAAAAAAAAAAAATTAAAAAAAAAAAAAAAAAAAAAAAGCTTTTTTTTCTTCTTTTTTCTCTTATTATACCTTAATTTAGCTTAAAGTTTATTTATACTAGGTCCGGTCTGGCTCTGCTTAGGCCCCGGTCTAGACCTGAGCCTCTAGCTTAAGTCTATAACAACTAAAAACCTTAATACCACGTTAAATACTTTACTTTATACTTAAAGTTATCGTGTTATAATTCTTATATTAAAATTTACTTTTTTATAAAATTTACTTTTTTATAAAATTTACTTTTTTATAAAACTTATTTTTATAACAGTTTAAGCGAGTATATTAACAACTAGCTAGAATAACTAAAAACGAGTATCTAAAGCTAAAAAAGAAAGAGAAAACAAACAAGAAACGGAGAGCTCAAGGAGCTCTTAAGCTCCTAAGTTCGACGCAGCTAATCTCGCTTGTCGGTGTCCCGGCCCCGGGGGGCCGGGACATAGGCGAGAGCGCAAGCCGAGCCACCTCGGGCTCAGCCCGTTACATACTTTATACGAGGGACCTGCCGCCCCCCGTGCCCCCCCGCAGCTAGGATGCCAGCGCAAGCTTATTAATATTATAAAAAAGCTCTCTTTATATTTTTATTTTTATACTTTATTATTTTTAGTATAATATATAAATTTATTAATTTATAAATATTAAAGTATATATAAGTATTAATTTTTTTTCTTATTTTTTATATTTAAATTTATTTTAATTATAAATTAACTTAAATTAAATAATATTTTAAATATAATAAAAAAAAGTTTCTTAACTTAAAATATAATAATATATAATAATTTTAATATATAATTTTTTTACTTTAAATTTAAAATTACTTATTTTAATATTAATTCTTATATTTTATATATTATAATAATATATATAAAGTAAAAAAAAAAGTTAATATATAAATAATTATATTTTTTATATTTAAATTACCTAGTAATAAAAAAAATAAGAATATAATTAATAATTAAAAACTTAAGTCTAATATAATTATTAACTTTTATTATAATTATAATTAGTATTTTTAAGAGAATTTTAACTCTCTCTTTAAATAATATTTTTTATTATTCTTATAAACTTATTTATTAAGCTATTTTTAACTTAAATATTTTTTATTAATATAATTCTTACCCTTAAATAAATATAAAAATAAGAATTTAACTTATTTACCTTATTATTATTTATACTCTTTATATTTTAGCTTATATATATAAACTACCTCGCTAGATACTTCTCTAGATACATGACATTTCCTAATGAGACAACATTTAATTTCTTGCCAAGAAAACTCACGTACACTCATATATTTTGTGATTCCTTCTTATCGTCTACTAATGCAAGGAGGCTGGTGTGGAACGCAAAAGACATTGCATAAAATAAAGTTCTGGGCTATTCCAACCAAGTGGTCAAGGGAGAATCGATGATGAACTTTCCCTTGGGCCTCATTCACTCTTTCTTGACTCTGGGATCTAATCATGCTTGAGCATGTTCTTCTACTCACCAATGGGTATGTTCTATTTCCAAGGGTTGCTTTTGTCAAGAGTCAGCTTCTGCTTAAATCAAGACGTGAGAGACTTACAGCGGAAGCTATGGCCCTAGCTCCTGGGAAACGACGCTGCTTGTCGCTGGACAAACGTCGCTCGGAGATTCCACGCGGACTGTCAAGTACTACTTCCAAAATGCACTGGAAAACCCCCGCACCAAGATATCGCAATCAGGCAAGGTAGACTCTTCTTCAAGGGCATCAGGAACCTGTCCCCCAGGAAACGAGTTATCAAGGGACCGCGAATCAAGCAGTCTAGCTCCAAGAGATTTGCAGATTGCAAAAGCTCAATCCATGGCGCTAGTGGATCAGCCGGCAGCCATTTTTGGGGCTTGATATGACAGAGCTGATACGCATTATACCATGCCTCCAACGCACAGCTGTCTAGGGCAGCATCGTATCAGTAGACGTCTCTTGATTACAGCGAGCCGAAAGCTTCGAGTACGCTGGATACTTGTTCCGAGTCGGCTGCGACCACGTTCCATCGGCACCAGCAGAGCCCGGTTGAGCCCGATATACCCGAGGCAGGATGCGCTAATAAGTCGCCGAGCAGCAGTGTGTTGGTCAAGGATGCCCAGCAAATCCCCAAAACCCTTCAATCTCGAGGGCAAAAGTACCTACAAAACAGTCAGGGAAGAATAATGTGCCCATAGGAAGGCTGCAAATGGACATTTGCCGACAGGGGCCATGTGCAATATCACGTCCGCAAAGCGCATTAGGGGAAGATGCCAGTAAAGGATGAGAGGTATCATCTTTCTAGCAAGAATGGTGATGGGAAGTTCTGCTGCCCTTATTGCGCTCACGCAACAGCCCAGGGGCCAAACCTTCGAAAACACATCGGAAGACCAACTGCGCGAAGAGAGCGAGCTGCTCCCAAAATTACTCTTCCAGGGCTAAGCCAGGCCCCAGCGCTCAACCAAGGACACATCTTAACGAAGACTCAGGCATGACTATCTGGGATCATATCGAGAATGGTGCGGCGACTTTTGATAGTTTGGACAAAGAGTTGATTCGAAAACAAATACTGAGCTTTTCCTCCTAGAAGGTTAGTTCGTTTTATTGTCTAAAAAACTAGTCCTGGCGGTGTTCTTGTTTACTTATCCGCCGACAGCCTCCAGGACCACAAGATTTTGGCTTATATTTGGCGACGTATGTGCAGGTACTCATCGCAACCCTCAATGCGATGTTCGTGATAGCTCGGAAGAAGAAGACAGCTCGCTCCAAAGTCGCAATACACCAGATGCAGCTTTCGTGTCTATAACGTGACAGTGTGGGAATTGATCATGCTTGCGCATCATGTCACGGCAAAAAACAATGGTTGCACGCGCTGGGAAGACATGGACTGCTTTGGAAGATCAAAGGGGCATCATGCCAAAGGCATCCATGTCTTGAAAAAACCTGGATGGACTCGAAATTCTGCAAAAAGCATCTGAAATCGAATCCCCTTAGCGGGCCTGAGCAACCACACATGTCTGGCGACCAGAGTAACGAGGTAGTGGGAGCTTATAAAGTCTTCCAGGAGCAATCATGATTTCCAGCCTGTTATTCAGCGGCTGAAGGAGATCGACAAGGGAGACATGCCGGCAGACAGTTTGGTTTGTATGGATCTAGAGTTTGATGCAAATCGCAACTCTACTAAAGTCTACGAAATCGCTATTGAACTTGTACTTTTTTCTTCTTAGAATTAAAGCATAAGTGCCTTAATAATAATTTAATAATATAGCTTTATAAGAATACTTGAAAATATTTCTATACACCTTGCTGTCTAATATAGAGCTTAATTTACAACTAGGAAGAGGAGACATTTAATTTGGAATAGTAGCCAGATTCATGAGCCTCGGGAAGAGAAAATGTAGATAGTATCAAGCTAATAATTCCCATTGCTTCCAAATGCAATGTCGAAGCACTTTTATTGCATGCGCGAGATGACTATTATTTATGGTTCAGCTCATACTCCTCCAAGGCTAGTAGTATAGTCTGGTCGACGTGAAAATCATCTTTTAAACTCTGAGCAGGTTGAGATGCAAGGAACCATGTTGGTATTTTATTATTGTTGATTTTCGGATCCATGCTGCAAGTATACTAATAGCCAGAGAGAAACGAGCTAGGAAGATGAACGAGACATCTGGAGCTTGGGCTGGCGGAGGCGCCTGGGGGTGTATTAAAGTGACTCGGCAGTGACTTTAGCAAACGGCGAACATTGAAGTGAGAGAAGTAGGCCAGTGCAGCGTTTTGAGATGCCTATATATATGGATTACGGACCTCCGATCGACAGAAACTACGGGGTCAGAAGTCAACTGACCCTCATCTTCCGTAGTATAGTGGTCAGTATGCAAGCTTGTCACGCTTGAGACCCGGGTTCAATTCCCGGCGGGAGAGCCACTTTTCTTTTTGCCTCTGCAGGCGGCTTTTTTTTTTTTCACTTCTCCTTCCTTACCTCTCTTGTCTTGATAAAATGATGGCATGACCTTTTCGACGCAAGTCCGTTTCTGATGTATATTTCAATTGCAGCATACGCCATGTCGATAATTCTCCTTTGTGGAAAGGCTTTCTTTCACCTTGATGTTAGTTAGCACAGTTCCCAAGTCGCGCCGCGGCAATCTAGTAGATGCGATATGAAACTACCTACATATGTACTACCAACGTAGTTAGCACTGCCCTTTTGCCGCATTACAAACTAGTGCAAAAATTTCTCCCCGTTTCCCAGTTGACGTATAATTGGTGCAAACTTGACGCTCCTGGTGTCGCCGTCTGCCCTAGGGTAGCTCCGTCCGCATGACGCCTCGGGACCGAAGCTGTGTCCGGCCCGCCGAGTCATTTTCATGTTCCGTCGGCGGCTCCGTGATGCCAGCAAATGTACGGACTACGGAGCACCGATCCTTGGGGCAGAAAGTGTCCGGTATATTAAACATTCTCCTAGCCCAATAAAAGTTGAAAAGTCCCTCAAGTCTCCCCTCTGCATTGTGTTCTCAACTTCTCCGGTTGAGTCTTGGCATATATATTTACAACCAAAATGGCTTCCAAACAGACAATCGCCATTGTAGGCGCTGGGCCCGGGGGACTCTGTCTCGGCGCACTCCTCCAGAAGCAAGGAATCCCATACACCATCTATGAACTCCGTGACGCCCCCTCAGACAGCATCATGTCAACGCCGTCTGGCATGCTCGATCTCCACGACGATGCAGGCCTAGCTGCCATCCGAGCCTGCGGGCTCTGGGATCAGTTCTCTGCTCTCACCAACGACTGCAGCCAAGATACCCTCATCATGGATGACCAGGGCACTCTTCACTACAAGGATTCTGGGTCGGGCCATAATCGACCCGAGGTGGCGCGCAACTCGCTCACTCATCTTCTGCTGGCGGCCAACAACCCCGAGGCCCTGAGGTGGAACCACAAGCTCCGCAGGGCAGCGAGCAGTTCAACAGGCCAATTTACATTGGACTTTGGTGACAATGGCACCTTTACACACGACCTCGTTGTCGGAGCAGACGGCGCGTGGTCCAAGGTTCGGCCTCTCGTGACCCATGTCGAGCCCCAACACGGTGGCATGTATTACACGACGCTGCATATCCCCAACGCGTCAGAGCGATATCCCCATCTCGCACGCCTCGTTGGACAAGGCACAAGCTTCCTTCTCGGCGGCAAAAACGGCCTCGTCACCCACCGGGGCGTCGGAGGCTCCATCTGTCTTCATGTCAGCGCTTCATCCTCCATCAAGGACGACTTTGCCCAGCTCGAGGACAATACCGACCCTGCCGTTGTGCGAGACGCGCTGCTCCATGACCCGAAGCTGTTCCAAGCATGGAGCCCCGCAATCCAAGAGCTCATCAAGACGGCGCTGGACAACGAATGGACGCCCCGCGATCCTCGGGCCCTGAACATGAGACGGATGTACATGCTTCCCGTTGGGCACACGTGGGAAAATACCCCAGGCGTGACACTAATAGGTGACGCTGCACACTTGATGATGCCCTGGGCCGGAGAAGGCGTCAACCTTGCCATGCGTGATGCGCTCGAGCTGTCCAAAGCCATTGTGAGCGCGTGGAACGAGCCAGACTCCCGAGACGCCGGCCCGTTGTCTACGGCCGAGTATGAAAAGGAAATGTTTGCCAGGGCCTGCGCCTCCGCCGAGGAGACGTGGTCTAATTCGAAGATACTGTTTGCCGACAATGGGGCCAAGGCCATGGCTGATTTGATGGCCAGCTATGGGCCGTCCCATGAGTAGGACTTTGTTTTGGGAGGAGGATTGTATGAGATGATGAACCATGATGTAATTCAATAGAAGATGGACGCAATACTTTTTAGATAAATGCCGCCTACTAGACGAGTTATAGAAGAGGTTAATAAGCAAAAACTCCAATTATTATTCACAAGTAACGAATGATGCCGCTTCACCATAGGATAAAACCCGGTGCCGATTACCACATAGATTTCAACTCTTGTATCCTACATTCGCCACAGCCGCCTTGTTCGGCCGATAATCCGCCAGCATCTCATACACCGGCTCCGGGTTGTGCAATTCGACAGGCACCGCTTCCGTGCTGCCCATCAGCTCGGCCGGGGCCCTCACCCCCGGCATCTCATGGACGGACTGCGCATGCGGGAGACTCTGGTAGCTGCTCTCGCTGTATGTCGGGCTGTCCTTGTCATACGTTGACGCCTGGCCGAGGCTGTGAAGCATGCCCGAGGGCGGCGTCTGCTGTCCGCTCATCGGCTGCTGCCGCGCCGCGTCCATCGAATTCGCGGCCGCGCGCTTTCGCCTCGCTCTCCAGATGACAAAGGCCGCGATGCCGGCGAGTACTCCCACCGCTGCGAGAACACCAATGACGATTCCGGCAATGGCACCGCTGGATGTACCGCCTCCCCCGGACGAACCATCGCCGCCGTTGCTGCCGCCGTTGCCGCCGCCGCCTCCGCCTCCACCTCCTCCTCCTGCGGAACTACCAGCACCGCCGGCACCGCCACCTCCACCACCTGTATCGAAATTATTAAAGATGTTGATGCCCAAATCTGTGCCGCCGTTGGCGCCGGTTGCCGCGGCGTTACCCCCAGCGGCCTGGCAGACACCCGAGTACTGAGACTGCAGGGCCGGCAGCTCCGTACACTTTGTCAAGGCGTCCCTCTGTTCGCTGCACCACGAAAGGACCGAGGACTGATACTTGCTCGCCCTGCTGGAGAGGCTGTCTGGGAAGCGGATGGCGGCGGCGCCCGTCTGCGTGGCCGCCACCTGCTGCGCGTAGCTGGAAAGGTCGGGCGGCGGCGTGGGGAGATCGAGAAAGTTGTCAAGAACAGACGAGCACTCGTCGAGGACGCGGCGGCCCGTCTGCCGAGCAAAGACGGCCGCCGCAACGTGCTGCTTGGCCGTGGGTGTGGGAGCCAGCCCTAACCCGGCCGCCAGCGCGGCTTGCGAGAGCGCCAACACCAGCGCCGTGGCGATGAGGAGCATGGTGTTTTTGTGACTCTGCTGCTGGTACTCGATGGAATTCCTGTCTGGTCCGCGAGAGACTGGCTGCGAAGGGGGGGCAAGTGAAAGAGCACTGGGCGGCTTTGCCAGAGCCGTCGTCGGAGGGACGAACTACACAGCCCCCCCCGAAAGGACCTTGCCCGGGGGTTTCTGGGACCGATGGTGAGATGGAACCCGCGTCATCGGTGGTCCGAGAAAGGCTCTGCCCTTGCATCCTGGTCGGTTTGAATCATGCTGACCCCTGGAGCATGATTTGAATCGACATGGGCTAACCGGAGTGGGAAGCTACGGACGACTGGGTAGTCCGATAAGTTGTACCCGTGTGATAATGCTGTCTCGTTTTGATAATTGGTCTGGGCTACATACGGAGCAAAGAGTCGGGAATGGGAAATGGAGCCTCTTCGGAGCGTTGCATGGCATGTTGAGTTGGCGACAAGTTGGGCGCGTTGTATGCCGCGAGCCATATAGCCAACAACAAGAGTTTAATTTAAATTCAGGCACACGTGGGCGGGCTTCCTCGACACGGAAAGGCAATGCTTTTGTCATTATGCTCGAATTACGTCCTGTATAAACTAAACCGCTCTCTAGAACAAAACTATGCAACGTGTATATGCTGAAAACGTAGTGGCCCGACTACACTATTATGAGCAAGAAAGGGACTGTCAAACGAGCCGGCCGCATCGGATCAAAGGCAGATTAGATTGCTTCTACATCTTTTCCGTATTCTTCTCCCGGCGCTCAGCGCTGTCGGTGTCGTCCATTATGCCATGGCGGAGTGCCATGGTGCAATACGTGCCAAGAATTTCGGCGAGATATCTCTCTCTGTTTTTGAAGTGATCGGGCCCGACCTCGCGGGCCATCCGGTTGGCATGGTCGAGGAGAATCTGCTGGAGGTCGGCCGGAAGAGCCAGCAGGCTCTCGGGACTGACGGAGAGTTCGGCCTGGTCCGTCGCGTTCCCGCCCAGTGCCTGGCAAATTTGCGGATTGGCAATCACGTCGGCGCAGAATTGGTGAATGAGGGAGTGGCGAGTCAAGAAATGAAGCATGTCCCCGAGTGAGCTCGGCAGCTCGGCGCACCACGCCGGGGGAGCCTCGGGGTCCTCGAGGCTCTTGACTTCGGACGCGGCGGCGAACTCGAGGGCGTAGATGAGTTCGTCCCGGACCATGGCGGGATGGCCCTCGGATCGCGTGTATCCAATCATTCGTCGCCACCAAATGTTGCAGAAAACCGAGGATATGATGACGGGAATCAGGATGACGTATCCCCACCACCGCGTCGCCGTAATCATGGAGCCCACGCCGCCGAGGATGGTAGCCGTGCCATTGATGACGGAAAACACCTGGACCTTGCGCGCTCTTCGCTTGACGAGGGCCGTTGCGGTGCAGGCGCCGAGCAGTTTGCGCGACGCGCTGATGTGCCGCTGGGCCTTGGTGAAGATGAAGGCCGCCCACGACGAGTTGCAGAGGCCAAAGAGAGCAATGGGCGTGTTGCCGACGTAGCCAGAGAGCAGATTGGACGCGAGGAAGACGGAGGGATTCGCGCCCCCAATGGCCATGTAGGTGCCGACGGAGATGAGGATGGCACCAAAGCCCATGAGCAGGTCCATGATCCATCGCGTCACGAGCTCGGTGCCCAGCTCGCGAAAGTTGATGGCCAAGATGATGTCCGTCTCCAGCGTCGACTCGCACCGCGCCGCGAGCCGCCTCTTCTCCTCGAGCAGCAGCAGTCTCTGCCTCCGCAGGTAGCGGACGTTGCAGCACGCGCGCTTGGCGTCCCGAAAGGCAAAGATGGACAGGAAGCCCGCCACGGTGCCCCCAATGGCCATGAAGACGACGGCGTAGACGGGGACGGGCACGTCGTTCCACACGTTGGCGGCAAAGTCGCCCGCGTTGGCGAGCTCCATGAAGCCCACGGCCCGCGAGAGGTTGTTGATCAGCCTCCCGTCCCTGGCGAGCGCCCACTGCCCGTCCTTTTGCCTGACCAGCTTCACCAGCGGCTGCTGCTGCTGGTCATGGACTGAGACTTTGTGTTCAGTGCTAGCTCTGCCCGTTGCAGCCAGTGTTGCCTGTTGCGGTGATGGTGCCGCTGGCACAGCCTCCTTGACGGCACACATTTCTGGGGTCGATGACGGTTCCTGGGCCCCGGGCGCAGCGCCGTCTGCAGACAAGGTTTCCTCTGTCGACGACATGCTTTTGCGAGGGCGGATTTCAAGACGGATGCTGTCCCAGTCATGGGCCAGAGAGGACTGACAGAACGGCCAGCGTCTCCCTCCGATTCAGAGGAAGGAATTCGGCAGCAGCAGCACGGGAAGAGAACGGGAGAGGAGAGGAGAATTTGCGTCAATGATGACAGCCACGTGTCTGGTCTGGTACCTCGCAACGGGCGCGAGACAGGGTCTGGTGGTACTCGAGGTGGTATTTCAACAAAACCAGAGCTGCCCTCAACCAGTCTTCCCAGCTACTAGTACTACTCGTTGCGAGCCGCCGCAGACGTAATAAACGCACAGGACCTTTTGAGCCGTTACAAAACAGGCGCGACAATCTTCTTTTTGCCCTCTTCGTCGTGGGCGTGACCCAATTTGCTCTGGGGTCGCGGCTGGGATTTGCCGTCGTTTGCCAGCTCGCCGGGACCACCGCCCTCTCCATCAGCCCAGGTTCTTTTTTCAGTCAACGGTGTTCCCTTCAGGGGACAGCGGGATCCTCAGGATCCAGAAATTCACAAGACGGCCCTCTTAACGCGCGGCTTTGTGGGCACAACGGGGTCTTGGATGGCGCTGGGCGCTCGGCAATCATCAGCCGGCCACAGGGATCACGGCAGCGAGCCAATAGCACCGGGCCGACTGCTCTCGGGCATCATGTCGATCGATGCCTCTGTTCGCCAACTGTGGAGGGTAGGGCTGGATGTCGTGTCAGAAAATTGAAAATTGATTGCCCGCTGGGTCGGGGGGTTCTTAACCGAGTCATCAAGCCTCCTGGCCTTTCGACTACAATCGCCCTACGACTCCCACCGTCTAGAATGGTTTTGTACTAGTTGGCAGTAGTAGCTCTCTAATTAGCTCTCTAAAAATAACGGCCCTTTTCGTGTTGAGGCACGCCTTGGCATTTGACTTTACGCATGGCAGCGACTCAGCGAGACCACGGGACCAGCTGTGCCGAGTCCCTCGTTGCGGGTTTTGCTCCTGTTTCCCAGGAGTCTCTATGAGTAGCACGGCTAACATTCGTGTAGCCTCCAGATGTCAGTTGGCGTGCGGTACGGAGCAACTATTCGCAGCCCTGTGACTGTTCCATCGTAACTACGAATATTGCTGTCGCGCCCGCCATGTCGGAAATGGCGCCCCTGTACGTACCCATGTACCCTGATGGCACAGACTGATACCAGACGGGATGTGTTTCTGGCGTGAGGTTTGCGGAGTCTTCGGCAAGCCCGAAGGTCCTGGATCCTCGTCTCGGCCAGTCACATTTCGAGTTTCTCTGCCTCGGGCATGTTCTGCAACAATTCTCCTGCGGAGAATTACTGCTGGTAGCGTGCTGCAGACCCTCCAAGTTCCTGGGCAACGCGGCGTGAGTCAATTTACGTCTCCCCAGTTCACAACTGCCGTCTTGAAGGTCTCGGACAGTGACCGGGTTGGGATAGTAAGACAGAAATATCTCGACCAATTGTTTATTCTTTGCATCGCAAATGGTTTATTTTTAAGCTTGTCTTCATGTATACGTGCGTGTGACGGTGCCCTACAGGCTACAAGTGTGCTTCTTCGTCGTCCTTTTCAAAGTCGAGACGCGCTTGAGCGGCAGCTTTGCTGTCCAAAAGCACCCTCAACCCCAGCATGGCCATTCCCTTTGCCGCCTGAATCGCCGCTCCGTGAGCCTCATCCGTCCCGGCGGCAGCGGCAAACCGCGGATTGTGCATGGCAACGCCGGGTTCCGCGGGTATGCCAATTCCGCCGTGGAAACTGGGCACAAAATGGGATACGTTGCCCATGTCGGTGGATGCGTTCAACGCCCGATCTATTTTGAGAAGAATGTTTTGGCCAAATGCAGCCATTTCATCCACGTAGATTTGGCACAGACTATCATTGGCCCTGAGATTCAAGTAGTGGTGCTGTCTGTTGGGAATGTTGAATGTTAATAGTTTCTTGGCACCCTCGAGCAAGTAACAACAAGAACAAGGGGCTTCGGACAAACCTCGTCGTTTTCATCTCGCAAGCCGACGCGGATGCGCCAGCCTCCCAGCACTTGGTCACTCGTTCCATGAGTTTGTCACATCCCGCCGCCGTTGGGCTTCTCACTATCCAGTTCATGCGGGTGTAGTCGGGGATCACATTAGGCGCCGTGCCTCCGACTTCGAAGATGCCGTGTACTCTATCTTCCGTGTGCATCTGTTGCCTCAGGAGAGAGACATTGTTGTATGCCGCGACGGCTCCGTCGAGCGCGTTGACACCTTTCCACGGCTCACCGGCCGCGTGTGCTGTTCGGCCCTTGAACTCGACGAGCGTGCCTTGGCAAGCAATGAGCTTCATGCCCGCCAGGCCCGAGTAACCCCCCTGGGAGACATAATCTATCGGCATGGGGTGAGCCATAATGGCCGCGACGACGCTTTCGGGAGGGTTGAATGCGCCCGCCTCGACGAGGTCCTGCTTGCCTCCGCCAGACTCTTCTGCCGGCGTTCCCAGGAGTCTAATACGGCCGTCGATTTTGAGCGCCGACATGGCCGCTGCCGCTCCAAGGAAGGCCCCGATGGACGAGATGGCAATGAGGTTGTGGCCACAGGCATGTCCAATCTCTGGCAGAGCGTCATACTCGGCACAGAAGATGACTTGTCTATCGCCAGATCCAACTGTGGCATCAAAACTCGTGGCCAATCCCCACGCGCTCTTCTCCACCTGGAAACCAAGCTTCTCGAGGTAGGCGGTAATGGTGTCATGGGCGATGAACTCCTTGTATGCAAGCTCTGGATTTGCATGGAGCGTCCTGTTCACTTGATGCAGGCCGTCGTTCAACTCGTCCAACTTGGAGTTGACAATGGCACGAGCCTGGGTCACAGTATCGACTGTTATTGGACTCATTTCTTCTCTTCTTGACGAGACTATCACGATAGATGACTGTGAACATGCGATGCGAGGTTTGGAAACGAGCTGACTGAAGGGCTCTGTCCCATTTATATGCCGAGAGGAAGCATAGACAAGACCCCAAAACGGTGAGGCACAGATGATTGCCGACCGTCGGCAAACGTCACAACGCTGGCTGGTTTACACCAACCCCGCGAGACAAAATACCCACACTCTGACCGGCAGCTTCCATGTCTTGCGTTCTCCCTCGGGTACAGCTGCCTTGCTTTAGCTTATGAACTAAAATTCCGACTTTGTTGGGGCGCGTCAGTGTTGACTGGTGCTGTCGATGCTGTCCGGGCTCGCAGAAGGCTGGAACTAGAGGGATACTGTTGACAGATGATAAGCATCATTAAACTCTGGGCTACCGTCATATCCACCAATAGGTGATGGGCTGGAAACGCCTAAGCCACTTCAGTGACAGGTAGAACAGAGCTTTCTAGGCCAAAGCCATCACTATACGTGGAGGGGAACGAGTTTTATTCTGGCTTCAACATGTTTCCTTTTAACTACGGTGATAGTCTAGATTTAACCCATCACCACGTCGAGGCATCCATATACTTCAAGACCACAGGGAGAGAGACAGCGAATGTGCTGACCGTGGTAGGATGGTTACTCCAGGCGCCCAAGGTGGATATGAGTACCCCGATTCGCTCCGAGTCCTGCCGCCCCGTGGATGAGCAGAGAAGCACTGAGCTGCTGCTTCTGTCATGGTAAATATTATGCAATGGATACATCCGTGTGCGTGTGTTATGGTCTGATTGTCCTTGACCGTCCGTCTTGATGTTTTATTTACCAAGATAGTAAATCCACTCTTCCTTCTTAAACTTAATGGTCACTTTAGACGATAGGCTATATTATAGGGGGCAAAGGGCTTGACTTGTAGCATAATTGAGTCTAGAGTTATCAACGTCCACCCGCCGCACGGGGACGAGAGTTGTCGTCTTGACAGGTCCCATGTACTAGCACTTCTTGTTGCCCACGACGCGTATGGATTTCGACGTTGAAGCCTATAAGCCCTTTAGCTATAACCTTTCTACTATTGGTTTTTGCAAAGAGGTTTGAGTAAAGTCCTTTTCTCCGGAGACTTGGAAAACTGCTGGATATTAGTATGCAGTGTTAATCCTTATGCTAGACATTATCGTATTTAAAACGCAATGATTAAGGAACAGTCTGTATAAATGCTTAGTTATACTAACAGAGACAGCACACATACTCGCAGACCCAAACAAAGTCTTATTTATATTCTCCTACCCATAGCTTTTATTCATCTAGCTGAAATCTCGTTGAAGCATGTTCGTTGTACGGCACCATCATAAAGACGATGAAAACGGTCAATTGCGGGCAGTACCATCGTCCCAGGGCGCCCCGAGCGAACATTACTTGGGGCACAAATTTCTGATGTCAGACTTGTGCATACCCATCACCTCTTCAATGAGACTGGGATGGAATCACGCCATGCCAGAGTGTTCGAGGGTTTGTATAGATTGGGATACTGCCATTGGCATGGTCAATGATGAATGGTGGATGGGCGGCATAGCCGTTACACTCATAAATCTCTCACAATATCAGATTGACTCGATTTTCAACCGGACGGCCCGCTGCCTGAACGTGTTCCTCCCTGCCGAGGATGACACAAAAAACTGAGCGGCCATTCTCTCGCCAGGAAGATAGGCTGTTGTCAGCTTGAAATCAACATTACCAATGTCAAAGACAAAGCTGCTTGGGTTCCAATATCGCTGGGAAGAACGTATTCGACCTGTATTTCATTCACCCCGTCTTTGTTTCCGATCCGAGTCTCGGTGAGACCTGTGCCAACCAACAACAATACCGCGGATGGCCATGATATTTTCCAGAGGAAGAGACCGCTGTACTTGTGGTGTTATCACTCACACATTTCATAAGGATCTGATCGGTATGAGGGGTAGCGGATAATGAATTATAGTGCAACTACCAAGGTCGTTTCTGAGCCGGGCCCCTTAACCTACTAATCGTATGGAGTTGAAATGTCAAGGCATCTACTAGGTCAAGTTGTCTGCATCAGATGTCTTCAAAACTTCGCATGTAGAGTCAAGTGCAATATGCCTATGGTATTGGACTTGCCTGTGTTAGTTGTGAAGCAAATATTACAATCAAATGCTGCTCGTTTTCCCCTCGGAAGCATTTTATCATGGAACTCGGCCACTCGGTGCGTCCATCGACCTTTCAGACTGGAAGAGCTTCCCACTTTAGCAGGGACATGTATATTTTCAATCTCAGGAGTAGTTAAGCATTGCAGTAGCTGGCGCCTATGCTTACCTTGAGCTTTTATGTGCACTCTGCCACAATGGCAAGGGTAATGAAGGACTGATTGGCCATGAGTCCATCATTTCGGTCTATATATCACACAATAAACAAGGATCACCATGAACTTCTGCTAAGAATCGTTACAAACGACGGTGCTATGACGACGGGCATTGTCTGCGGTTGGTGTTGTGTACCCTAATCTGTGCAAATTATGTCTTGTCTTGAAGCACTGCTGACATGTCGCTCGAAACTAATAATAGATAAAGGAAGAGACTAACCACTAGCAATATAAAATGTAGTGTTGGGCATAATGGAAGGCTGGACAGAATAAATATGCTATTATATATTATGCTTGGTAGCCGCCGACTTCATCTTTAATAACTAATTTATACTACGTGTCGCTCGGATAGAAGTGTGGCATCCTATCTTGTTTTTCTCTTCTTTTCTTCTCTTTTTTTTTTTTTCAGCTTTTCACATTATTAATACATCAAGTTGCGTAACAGGCGCAAGGCACTGTCGCTAGTTTGGCATCAGCAAATCTCACATTTGTAAATAATCGTCACTTCCGGACCAAAATAGTCTCCTGGTGACTTGTCTGGCCAAGGCTAATTATTTGACTAGTTGCTCAGGTTCGGCAACATGTTAAGGCTGTGGATCTTGCTTTGATTAAGGGTAGACGCGCTGCCACCACCTTTCTTTATTTCTCTTTACTCCATCATAGCTCAGCCTCTGGGCAGGCAACTTTGTTTCACAAGTGCTGGGCCACGCAATCACTCTAGTAGGCAGCCTTTTACCGCCCGATTACCTGCAGGAACATGACATGGGTCTGCAAACTGCAGCTCGACATCGGCCCACCGCCGGAACTGGGCACGTCCGTTCGGTTTGTGGCGGAGTGATAGGGAGATCAGTTCGTAAAAGGTGGAACGATGCGGGAAACCACCAGGCACACAACCAAACCAATTGGCCCTTTTATTAATAAGGCCTTGGCTCCGTTCAGCGGGACTCGTGCTTTTCCTGTTTATTAAAGACATTGTTATCGCCAATTTGGCCGCACTCACCACTCGATTATGGCGCCGGCCATGTCACACAGAAACCGTCTCTGGTCTCGGAGCGAAATAGAAGGATTGATAGCAGATGGGCGAAAGATAATCATATTTCGTGGCCAGGTGCTAAAGGCCGACGCATGGCTTCCATATCATCCGGGCGGGGACAAATCAATATTGCACATGGTCGGCCGCGATGCCACCGACGAAATCGCAGCACTACACTCGGCGGAGGCACAGGCACAAATGCAGAAGTATGTGATAGGAAGAGTCCACGGAACGTGGGAAAACTTTCTGCCCCCGATACAGGGAGGAGTATTTAGACATCCCGTGTCCAAGAATGACGGCGACGAAGCGTTATCTGCCGAAACAGATGCCAGCTCATCTGGAACATCGACACCATCATCGTCCGTCTTCGATATCGGACAGGCAGGAGACCAAGTTCGCTTAAGGCGTACGGGTAATGATACGCCTGTTTCTACAGCGTCATCGCTATTCTCGTCAGAGACAGAGCCGAGGCGGTTCAGCCATGTGGAAACGTCAACAGCCCACGCGATATCAACAGATGTTTCTAAATATCCTCTTCTGGATAAAATGTCACAAGACGAGGTTGTCTCAAAATACCGCCAGCTCGATGAGAAACTGCAATCCGAAGGCCTCTACCAGTGCGAATATAGCTACTACGCTGTCGAGTTTGCCAGATACTCGATCCTTTTCGCTCTCTTCTTGACATTTCTTCACTATTCCTACTACACCCTTTCGAGCATTTGCCTGGGCTTGTTCTGGCACCTGCTTGCCTTTGCGGCTCACGACGCCGGCCACTTGAGCATAACACATGGATTCCACACGGACAGCTGCATCGGCATCTTTATCGCAGATTTCCTCGGAGGCCTTTCAGTCGGTTGGTGGAAACGAAATCACAATGTGCACCACATCGTAACCAACTCGCCTGAGCACGACCCAGACATCCAGCACATGCCCTTTTTCGCCATTTCTTCTCGATTTTTTTCTTCCCTACGCTCGACGTACTACGACCGTGTGATGAAATTCGACGCCGCGTCTCAGTTCTTCATTAAGCATCAGCATTACCTCTACTATCCCATCCTGTTAATGGGTCGTTTCAATCTGTACCGCCTGGCATGGTTATATCTCCTAGATCCGGCGCAGGCGCCGCGTAAAGGCCCGGCGTGGTGGCATCGCCATCTCGAAATGGCCGGCCAGGCCTTCTTCTGGTACTGGTTCGGCTACCAGACATTATACCTCTCGATCCCGACGTGGTCGTCCCGCATCACGTTTCTGCTCATCTCGCACATGGTCACCGCGCCCTTGCACGTACAACTCACACTCAGCCACTTTGCCATGTCGAGCGCCGATCTGGGTGTCCACGAGTCGTTTGCCCAGAAGATGGCGCGGACGACCATGGATGTCGACTGCCCTCCCTGGCTGGACTTTATACACGGCGGCCTCCAGTTTCAAGTGGTGCATCATTTGTTCCCTCGTCTCCCGAGACATAATTTGCGCCGCGCCCAAAAATATGTCAAGGAGTTTTGCGACGACGTCGGGATTCCCTATGTGATATTTAGCTTTACGCGGGGAAATAAGGAAGTCATTAGCAGACTGGCCGAGGTTGCCGAACAGTTAAGGGTGTTGGAGGAATGCAGAAAAGTTGCCGCGAAGGATTTGATTCAAGGCCACCACTGTCACTGATTTTCCCCCCCCCAAAACATGATCAAGGAAACAGGCATCCGCAGAATGATGGGCATTCGAGAGTAGTAGTCAAGGGGCGGACGGCTGCATAGCATAGTATCTGTAAACTATACGTGACGAACGGGCAGCGTGTTTTGCTTAAATCTAGTTACCAATGCAGAGGCCAAAGGACATTTTGTCCAATATGGTTGCCATTGATAGCCTGTATGAATTAGGGCTTCCGCATTTGAGATGCCCACCGCTGTATAGTGAGATGCTCAATAGCCGATCCAACATCTGCCTGTGATGAGGGCTCAGTAGAGGGAAATAGCTCGATTCATCCAATAACAGTCCATTTCTTTGGTAGCAAAAGTCATAAGTTTCTTCCAAGGCTCTTGGGCAGAAGACCCTTATTTGTATAAAGCAGCGGTAAGCCCACAAGCCCTGGCGTTTCGTGATCATAGCCCTGGTGTAATATCGGTTTAACGATTTCTTTATCGTAAAGTCATGTAAAACTTATTATAATGCCTCTTTTCTAAGCCTATATAAAGTAGATTATAGCCAGCTAGTTTTTAGCTCTCTGTGGGTGGATAAAGATTATCCAAGCTATTGCAGTGCCTGCTATTAGCGTGAACACCAATAGGTTATATCAGGATGAGATGGCAAATTCAGGCAAATAACCCAGCCCGATCTTTAGGGTTAGGGTCAACTACACAGTGTTTCGCGGTGCCGGGAATTTCTTTGCCTTTTTTTGCTTTAGTTTAATAACTAATAAATGCAACTTATAGTAGATATTAGTTGTTCTCTGCCCTTTGGTTAGTTCCCGATCCTTTTATTTTCTGGTGACTCCACTATGGAGTAGATATTCAATACCTAATGGCATGAAAAGTTGAATTTATTGCTATTTATTGATATATATTTATTAATATTGCGTGGGGGTTTAGTGGCCTGACCAAATCCGGATAATTGTCATGAAAGCAGCGTTGTGCATATGGCCTTATGCATATATTGAGCTCCCAGCCGACCTAATCACATATGGCGATATGCATATGTACAGCTCAAGGAGACTTGCTTACTTTATGTCCCCTAGCTCCTCAAGAAAATAAATCATCTCTCATTTTCCTTGTCCGCCTCCAAGTTCTATACACATACTTCGAGTTACTGTGCTTGCCCCATCTCTTCCTCTGCGTTATTGCCTCGTTATACAGCTTGTCCGCCCAAATCCGACCTCGACGACACCATGGGAAGCAGTCATTCTTCTTTGGTGACTTCCGTGTCTGCGCCCCCCTTGGCAACGGCTCTTGTCCCGGGGCAAAGTGCACCTACTATCCTCCCAAATAGCACATTACACTCCGCCGTTGTTTTTTCCGACGACTTTGAGGGATCTGCGCCACAATTCAACCATTCACGGTACAGAGTCGATGGCAGTGGCTCGATTACCGCAGTGACCAACCCAGTCTTCCACGGCCAACAATCGGCCAAGTTTACTGTTCCCAATGACGGGGTCTCTTGGCGATCCGAGATAGCAAAGAATTCCCTAGGATATGGATCCTTCTCTTTCTCATTCGTCAATTATCTTCCCACAGACTGGGTAGATACGTCCGTCAACACCATTGTCGCCCAGTGGCATGGGTATAAACTCACAAACGGCCAAAATACGAATCCTCCAATCGCGCTCTCTGTCAAGGATATGCGGTGGTCACTACAGGTGCACCACCTAGAGAATCCGAGCGACAGCAAACCGAAGGCTCAATGGTACGACCTCGGCCAAACCACCAAGGGTACATGGAACCAATGGGATTTTCGGATTGATTGGTCTCGTCCCGAATTGAACGGCACAGTAACGGTTATTCTCAATGACAAAACTGTTGTTGTGCACAAAGGTTCTAATAACTACCACCAAACTGAAGCTCCGTACTTCAAGCAAGGCATATATCGGCCGAACTGGAATCCTGACAAGGGCTTGAGATATTTGACTGGTGGCCCACCTGTCGTTGTCTACTGTGACGATCTGGTTGTGACCAAGTTGCACGAGTAAGAGAAAGGACACTTTGTGAACCAGTTGATCTCTTATCCTACGCGCTACATTTATGTTATTGCTACACTGGTAGGACCCAAAAATAAAGCCCAGTAAAGAGGCATCGCTGATAAAGGACCTCGAGGTTACACAGACTGAACACATGACCTGGTGGAAACCCTAGGCACAGACGTTCCCTTGTTGTATATATAGTGGTCACCCGTCCCTTTCTTTCTTATGGGAAACCAAGGACCTTTGACATCCTACGAGATTATCTTTGAATTGAGTCATTACACTCCAAGCTCTCTATTAAGCCCTTGTCACAGTTATCCTTCTCAAGTTTAAGGGGTTGTGTGACAAGGGCTTAGAATAAGAGCTTGAAGCAATAGCTTAATTCAGCTAATAACAGTCTTTGGTATCAAAGGTCCTTGGTTTTCCTCAAGGCCTCGGTGGCCAAAGACGTCTTTAAATACAAGAAGTCGGTGAGGGACTTTGCCCTAGGTCTCGTGACCGTAGCCCTTGTGTAACAGGCGATTTCCGTGTAACAGGTTGGCTCAAATAGGCAAACGGCTTGGATTGAAGGATAATCCTGAAGGGTGTCCAAGGCTCTTGGTTTTCCAAGACGAAGGAGGGGAACAGTGACTACTATATAGTCAATATATATACATGAAGGGAACGTCCGTGTCTGGGGCTCTTGCCCGGTCATGTGTTGAATCTATGTAACCAATCGACAGGTCCTTTGTCGGTGAAGCCCCTTTGCTGGGCTTCGAAGTCGTTGGGCCTTTTCCGTGTACCAACTTGACTGGTAACAATTCTTGTGCAGGTTGCGAATGGAATGCTGTTGGTTGGTACCATCTGCCCAAGATGTCTGCCTTCTTGGGATACATTTTTGACGCCATAAACAGTTCAATTCGATTCACAAGAAACGGAGTCTTCAACACAAGATGACATCTTCCTCTTTCAAACCCCAATTTTCCCTGTTAGCAATACCCTGGCCTTCCATCAAGCCAAAGATGAATGCTTCTCCAACCAGTCTGTAGTGTTGTTCTTTATTCACCTCTCTCAGTATGACAGGAACCCGCAAACCAGAAATGATGCAGCAAACATCTCCTTCTTCGGCAGCCTCGGGCGCGAGCCCATAGTAGCCGTTGCTTGTGAGGATAAATCTCCGACCCGTACACCACGTACTCACATGAAATCTGAAATCTTTGCCATCATTGCCTTCCGCTGCTTCTTCTAGCTCAGCCACGTTCACACAGCCCAAAGAGGCGCTCTTCCTGTAAAGACGCAGACAAAACGCCGCTTCATCGGCCGTCAACGCCCAACGACCCTCGTCGTTTGCTCCCCGCCGCAGCGTCTTGATAAAAGGCAAACAGACGCTCGCCATCATCGTATGCGGATTTATGCCTTGTGTTAGCTAGGTACATCCAAAGATTGACCAACAAACCCTTGTTCTTGTCCGGGATTCGTCTTGCAAGTAGAACTAACAGATTCTGTAGTGGCAAAGGGAGAACTTGCCATAGGTTCGCCAGCGAATTCTGACTCTGCAGAGAAAAGCCTCCCCAAAGAGTATAGAGAGCCGTAGGCATCTCCTTGGGAAGGGCTTTGGATCGGAAGTGAATTCGGTCGAGGATGAGTCCACGAAGCCTCAAGCCTGTCGAGGAGACGAAGCTAAGCTTTGTCGGCTTCATCCCTCGTGATGCGTTGTATGGCACATCATGAAGACCAAACTGGTCAGTGGAAACAGCACAGTCCCATCTGGGAACCCAAGATGGAAAGTCCGACTTGAGCGTCTCGGAGGTGTGATCTACGGCTGATAGAATACACAGGTCATTCGTATGCTTGAGAAATTCGAGCGCCAGCTCATGAAATGCTTCATCATGAGGCTTTTGATAATCTGGCACCACAATCGGGCCACTTCCAAGACCAACCTGGGCCATGCGTAGTCCGAGAAACGCATAGACCCTATCTCTGGCATCCCAACACCGAAGACCCTTTGCCCGGGCTAGAAACGCAACAAAGTTTTCCGAGTCTGGCCGGTCTCTGGTCCAAAGACCGGTTATATGGACATCGCAGAGAAATAATCGGTGCTTGAAACATAGGAATTGGGCTTTGTGGAGGAGCCAAAAGTGAACTCGGACCAAATTCAGCCACGGGAACGCCGTCGAGCCGTACAGAACACGGGCATCTCTGGAGAGAGCAGCCTCTTGCACCACCCAAACACGGCTGAACCATGGCGAGACGATCATGTTGCCGAGAAAGCCCCATCTAGGATCCTTGGCCATGGGGTCGTCCTGGGTTAGGGGCGGTATTTGATCCCAAGAGCCGAACTGTTGAATCATCTGGTTGACGTCGCCTAGCAGAGATTCCACAAGGCTGCCTTGTCCATTGTCTGGGCCGAGGCAGATTAGGGTCCTTTTGGCCCCTCCGAAGATGAGGCCCATGAGCGCGACCTGTTCGCTTTTCTCTTTCCGGTCTTCCTGGTTAATGCAGATCGAGTCTGCCCACAGCGTTCTTGGTGCATCCGGTAATCGTACCCGTCTCAGCACATCCCGCAAGTTCACTGTGATGGGGATAGTCTTTCCGGTGCACCACAGCTGCTTGGTTTTGTTGCTGCTACCCCATACGTAGGAGATGGTCTCAACCTCGGATAAGTCCGTGAGCGCACAAGTGTGAAGATGGCACGAGAGGGCTTCCTTGTCCTTTCCAGGTTGTAGGACTAGGTATCGGGTGTATTTTCCTCTTGGTGGAGGAGCGTACTCGTAAGGTTCGGATGACTTGGAAAACTGAATGCTCAGACTAGTGAGGCTGAGCCTGTATCT
Organism: Metarhizium guizhouense ARSEF 977; assembly: GCA_000814955.1. Taxonomy (NCBI): domain Eukaryota; kingdom Fungi; phylum Ascomycota; class Sordariomycetes; order Hypocreales; family Clavicipitaceae; genus Metarhizium; species Metarhizium guizhouense. Next base: position 58,177 of record AZNH01000080.1, on the reverse strand, counting down.
CTGTTTGCGCGGCGCCTGCGAATTCGTGTGCTCGCCAGTCGTCCCAGGCGCAGAGGGCCTTGGGGAATCGTTTTGACTGGGATTGTGTACTATGGAAGTCGTGGGTACTGCAGAGCATGTATACTGGACAGTCGGCTTGGCCTGCTCACTCGCTTGAGGCTCAATAAGATGGCCGTCGTTCGGATTCCGAGGATGGGATGGGTCGCTAGTCATCGAAGTTTCCGCTTTACGTTCGAGCTGCGATACCATGGGCGTGTGTCCGTTATTCTGCGCCCCTGTCCCTTCCTCTTCCTTTCTTTTCCGAACTTCTTAAAGCGTCCTTGGGCAGAGCATTTTGAAGACATGTTCCAACAAATAATGTTGACAGGCCGACGATTGACCGCGATGAGGCCGCTAATCAAGGTGATGCGGAACCCACGCGCTGAATTCCAAGACATTTGCGGCTGAAATAAATACGTGACATCCTTGGGTTTTCTTTAGGTAATCAGACTGGACTTCTCTGAGTGGCAGCATCTTGAGGCAGATGTACGCCACCCTCAGGTGCCAATACATATCAGGCTCAATGTTGTGCAATGTCACCAGGCAGTAGGCAGCATTCTTATTGCGTAGACTGCCTCTATAATTCTTGCTAAAGCGACCAAGAGCGGATTATGGAAGCAAGATTGATGAACATTTCACCGTTTTCTCGGCTATATGAACTCGGTATAAGACCCTCCATAGCCCTTGTGTCTGTTATATTCACAAGAATAGATGTGTCTCTTTAGCCGTGACAATCCGTATCAATCCTAGCTTTCTACCATGTTTGGGTTATTTGTATCCTGATTCACGGCTGAAGTCACTAGTCATCTCTATCACACAGCTCTTCATCAGAGTCGGCCGCCAATATTATTACGCCACCTTGTGGCCTGATTTTCGCAAGCTGTTTGACAAGTCTTGTTACAAAATAGCAAGGCTGCCGAGAAAAACCCACTAATGCAACTCGCCGCAGATGTCAAGTGACTACATATGTAGTGCAAATAATGAGAGTTTATCAGCTACCACTGGAATCCCCCTGGCACCCGAACTGCCGGGAACGAGCCCACACAACCGAGAAAATGTAATGCGCCTGCATTAGCGCATACAGCGGATTATGGGGACGAAAACTATATATATGGAATGTTTACTTTCGCTGACAAGCGCCGGGATAAACCTTGCATCGTCGATATAGTGACCTTGGCATACAATCACATCCGCAACAGCACTGGCGGCTACTCGTGCCGTGCGTGATCTCATCGTCCAACCGGACAAGTGGAGGTTTTTCCAACTACAGTCCCAGACAAGAAACGATTAGCCATCTCCCAAATTCTTGACAAGGTTATTTCCCGCCTTCTGGGCGATAACATAGTTGATGTTTCTTATTTCTCCTAAAAACAAGCTTGTTAGTAAACAAGCTTCTGACTGCATGGCTACAAGCTACGCATGACTTTATGTAGTATATATTGTTAAAATTCTACTATCATTACGATAGTGCTCATGGACGAGGAGATATCTCGCTATTACAACAGTCTCCTTGCGTAGTGCATCAAAAGGGGGCGAAAATGGCAAGCTTGTCTGATCTTACGTCATGCCTAACATTGTTATTCAAATCTTGCTCAACCTGGCCAATACTTCGTAAAGTTTCTTCTTTACCATTCATCTATTTCTCCATCTAAACGTGCATGTGTTGCTATAGGTCAGGCTTGTATGCCGGGAGGCTTAAACTTGAACCCCATGAAGCATAATCCCAGCCGCCACCACCTCAAGCTAAGCGCCCAGGTTCAGGCGATGATGATGTGGTTATGGCGCTGCCGCTAAGACATATCACTTCATCCCACGTGGCAACGGTGCCCAAGCGGCAATGGAAAGTCGTTTGTTGTTTTGAGTTTTGCAGGGGTAAAGGGTTGAGAAGGCCTGAGCCCTCAAATGCTACGCTGCTAATGAGACTCACCTAAAAACCAGTCACTAAAATGCCAGAGCCACGGGGATGTCCGATATTAAACTAAGATAAGGACATTTGTTCTGGGCTGCATTTTCAGGTCGATAAAATTGGCTTGATGTCAAGCAAGCCACATGACGCTCTGGCATCAAACCCTTGCAAGATAGGAAAACAAAATGCGGAAATGCAAAGGAATCAGTTCCGAGCAGATCGCTGAGCTGGTGAGCACCTATGTCAATATTCTTGAGCTCCTTCTATGCGAAATTGGAGCTCTGAGTTGTGACACCACTTAAGCATACTTGACGCAAACTCCGACGTTCCCCCGCATCCGGGAGTTGTTTCGGGTGTCACCTTGACTGCCGTCGTAAATCCATTTAATAACGCAGAGGGATGAGGATATCGCGTCACGAGGGCCTGGCATAACGACTATATAGTGTCAGTGTGGTGGTAAGCTGGGGTTGTAGCATGTTACCATGCGTGAGTCATGTCAGAGCCAACTTCCGTGGGATACCGACCATTGCGACTCCTTGGCATGCAGATTTTCGAGGGGAATGCCGGTCAGGGCTCTTGGACTCTGTCCTTGACTATCGTGTGCGGTTAATATAGGGTGCAATTCGACCCGCCGAAGGTTATCGTCATGCACGACCGCTAGAGTTTCCACGAGTCAGTTTGCTGTTTTGGTGACATGAGAAACAAGAGCACATCGTGTACACACTACACTACTTACATTGATCACGTTTGTGTAGAAGAAGACCGATGCATATTTCTATATATATGTCCGATGCACACCCCATCTCCAACTTTCCAAGGTACTAATTCACAATCCAATACTCATCACCCATTATTACATACATCCCAAGGTTTAGTCCTTATTCCACACTCGTTAACTCCATTAATCAATATGAAAGCTTCAAGTGTTCTTCTTGCTGTATTTTCTGGGCTGGCTATAGCCGCTCCTGCTCTGGACCCCCGTCAAAACGTTGACAAGCTCAATGCGGCCCTCAGTGCCCTCAACGAGAAAAACACAGAAGTGGAGAAGCGTATAGGCACAAGTGTGGATGAACAAGCAGAAAGACATAAACAATGGAAGACTAGGTCGACTAAACAAGTGGAATTGATCAAGAAGGCGAAAGACGTGTTGGACGAATTGGCGGATCTCATTAAAATAGCAGCACAGAAAGCTGATGAGGCACCAGATAGACTGGATAAGCAAGTAAGTAATCTACAAAGCTGACTATGTTGCGAGTAATGAAGCTAATACAGCAAACTATAGGAGGAGAGGCGAGAAGCAGATAATCAAGACTATGTGAACATTGCAAATGACTTTAAAGCTGCAATCAAGGGTTAAACCTTTCGGGCTGTCTTGCATTGCGAGGTCTTGGTGATTTTCCGACCTATAAGGAAACGCTATAGTCGTTGTATGGAGTTCTCCTCCAGGAGTTTAAGCTCGGCCGGCTATTGCATGATGGGACAATAAGTAGCGCAGGAGAAATATACCGCCTTTTTCCCCCCTTCAAGGATTATTAGTGATTCAATGTTCTGATCAAAGCCGTGTCAATGAGTGTACATGCAGGCCGCACATATGCTTCATGCCTAAAATGACACAGATGCTCGAGTTCAACTTGCCGACCATGTGGCTAATAGGCAATTAAGCGTTAAACCCCAGTTTTAGTTTCAGTATTCCTCGCTACTTGCTTGTTCACTGACAATAGACTGACATATATTTGGTTCCTCACTTTATATTACCCCTCAGAGTTCCTTCTTATGCACTCGATTTCTTCATGCTTTTCTATTGCAGAACAGTATGGCCTTTTAGATAAATATATAAAGAGAGGTGATTGGACCAACCTGGATCTTGGATTGGCATCCACACCTGGACTGTCGACAAGTATAGGGATTGAGGCTGGTATAATCTTCATGTCAAGTTCATGATACGCAAGCTGGCCAACTTCAACCGTCAGCATGTGAGCGCCCACCGCCACAGTCCACCATCCACCATCCAACAACCACAATGACAGGCCTCTGAGAGGTGCAGGGTTTTGGCTGGACGCCCGGTAAGGCGTTTCCGGGCGCTCACCGACACCGCCTCTGCTGAGAGGGCTGAAATGTAACCCCATGTCATCTCCGACCGGCCGGCAGTGCAAATGGTTCCGAGGGACCAGACAGATGGATCTATTTGAAGTATTCATTGGCCTTAGTTGCTACTAGTGCCTGAAATCTGCTAGGTAAGCATAGCTGTGAACTCGACAAATCCAACAACACCACAATGCCGCCGCCGCCAGATCAACGAACCGCCTCTTGGCAAGTTGCTACAAGCAGCCCGGCCTGGACGTCCAGCGGCAGTAGAGACGGCCCTTGTCACACGTGCCGGCGTCAGCGGCTTCGCTGCGATGCCACCAAGCCCAGCTGCAGCAAGTGTCTGACACGAGGCGTGGAATGTCTGGGCTACGGGCCACAGGCTATTCTCTGGGTGCAGCCCGAATTGCCTGCGCAGGTGGGAAAGTCGAGAGATGCGAGCAGAAAAGAACCAGAGTTGATGGCGGCGACGGGGAAAAAGAAGGGGAGGCCAAGATTGGTGCTGATGCCCAAGAATACAAGAGAGTCCCCGGCACAGTCGGAGCCTCAAGCACGCCATGAATCGGAATGGGTGTTTGTGAACCACGCAGACTCCCCGGATGGCAGGAGAGCACTGGTCAAGAAGCAGGCCGTATCGCCCGAGTTGGTCCCTGCAGGTTATCACAACAACATGCTGGCCCTTTCCATGCTGGATTATAGTATGCCATGCGCTTTGCCCTCGCATCATGACCCTTTCACAAGAGCGAGACTGACGTGCCTTTTTTATTTCGCAACTAGTGAACAAGTATATTGTTTCAGACATGGTTCTCTTCGACAACGAGGTCAACCCCCATAGAGTAGAGCTCCAGTACTGGCGGTATTTCCCAGACGTCATCATAGACATGGTCATCTCGTGCTGTCTAACACACCAGGTCATACGGTGCCACGCGACGCAGGACAATTTTCCACAGACGTCGAGCAACGTCCGTAGCCAGCTCGTCCATGTCACGAAACACCGGATATCGTCGTTTCAAAACCCGTCCGTTGGCGTCATATTCAAGCACCATCTTCGCACGCTGCGACAGCTCGGCGAGGACCTGAAGGATCAAGAGCTCCGGTATAGTGATGTCGTACTCGCGGCCATCATTACCCTGGTGAGGGTAGAGGTTCGCGGTGCCCATTCAGAAGCGATCATGGCTGCATGATGAGCTGACTCAAATAGATCCAGCAATCCGCCTTTGGGGCTTGGCCGGCGCATCTTGATGCCGCAAGAGCCATCATCGCCCAGCGCGGTGGTTTCCAAACATTTCTGCCGGAAAATAACGCAAACATTGGCGAGGGCTTGGCGACGTTTGTCTTGTAGGTTCACTCCCCGAGGCATGCCTGCCCTTCAAGGAGCACGAGGTTGACAGCATGGTCAGCGTAGACGTCCTTGGTGCCATATTCACACCCAGCAACATGCTAGATTCCCACGACACACTCGCTCAGCTCGAGTACATGCCGTTTCTGGATACGATTTGTAGGGACGGCGCAAATTCTTACTTTCCCTGCGCAAACCAACTCCTCGGATGCATCATACGAATCAACCAGATACGCTTTCTTGGTCAGGGAGTCGAGGCACAAGGCTCCGATCTGGATGCGGCGTGTTCGCAAATATTCCGCCGCATCGCGTCATTTGATGCCGCAGCCTGGGCTCAGTCTCGGTTACTCGAACTCGATTCCTCCTCTCCGCCATCGTGGTCCCCCGAGATTCGGGATACTCGCCAAAATGGAGCAAATATGGTGCCGCATGCCACGATTCAAGCCATGACGGAGGATCTAGCCAGAGCCTTCCAATACGCGGTTATGCTATATTGCGTTCGAACGCTTTACATGGACCGTGGCAAATCCGTGCCGGACTCGCTTGCGTCCCTCGTCGCTGCTCCGCTTCAATCGAAAGAAAAGCTTCATCTTGATGCTGGAGATATACACCAGTCGGCTCTAAACGGACTTTTACAAGCCTTGCACCGCCTCTGGGCCATGGAGAAGAGTAGTGGTCCGGCATGGGTGGGCAAATTTTCGTTTTGGCCGATTTGGGTGGCGGGCATGGAACTTGATCCAAGAGTTGCAACGTCGCATAAGCAGACGTTTATCTGCGCATCGTTGCAAAGACTGTGCTATTACCTTGGTGCTCTGGGGCCGTTGGATGCCGTCTCTGCCCTGCAGGCTGTTTGGGCAAAGACGGCGGTTGAAGCCGGTGCTGGGCAGCACGAGACATGGGATCGTCGAGTCATGGTGCCAGGTCTGCGCTACATGTTTTGTTTCTGATGTCGCCGTTGTATGTGGGCTCACTGCCTTTTATTTTGTAGGGTAGACGTTGTGTTTGGTGGTTGTCGACGGATGAAAAAAGAAATCGGGCACTGACAACGGCAAAAAGAGAAGGTGTGCGGCCATCGGGAGTCGAACCCGAGTCGGCTGAATGGAAATCAGCCATGCTAACCGTTACACCATGGCCGCTGCCGTGGTGGATGTCGGAACGTTGCGCTATTCTACATCTCGTTCTTCTCGCAATGTTGCGGATCCCACACCCCACCACGGCAAGCTTCAACATGACACGCAGTCACACGCTTGATCTTGATGACTTATTTTTAGACAATGCCGTTTTTTTTTCAGTGCAGAATTTGATAAGTAAATAAATAATAATAATAATAGTAAAATCGTAAAAATAGCTCGACATGACATGAATCATGATGATACTCCTGTTCCTGGGCCCTGTCAATGCGGTGGGGCTTTTGCAACATTGAAGAGAAACGCCATGTTAGCTGCGTCCCGTCTGCTCGCTCTGAATCAATTCCCTCAACCTCGACTTCAATCAACTCAGGTCCAGCTGCAAACATGTCGCCGGTGGCCGACAGCCCTCCCGTCAAGTATGGCATCCTCCTGTTCCCCGGGTTCCAAGCGCTGGACGCCTTCGGGCCCATCGACATCCTCAACATGCTGTCGCAAACGGCGCCCGTCCACTTCTCCATCATAGCAGCCACCCTGGAGCCCGTGTCGACCAAAGTCAAGCCCACAAGCCCTACCGTCGGGCAGTCCGTCGTCCCTACGCACTCGCTGGACAACGCGCCCGAGGACCTCGAGGTGCTCCTCGTCCCCGGCGGCGGAGGAACGCGACAGCTCGAGTCGACAGAGCCGCTGGTTGCCTTTCTGCGGGCCACGTACCCCAAGCTCAGGTATCTGTTGACCGTGTGTACGGGGAGCTCGCTGGCGGCGAGGGCGGGCCTGCTGGAAGGGAAGAAGGCGACTACGAATAAGCTTGCGTACAAATGGGTATGGTTTTCTTTTTGTCTCGGACGCAAGAGTATGTATGTACGCTGATGACGCTGACATGGAATGGCACCCTAGGTTGTGAGCCTCGATGACAAGGTCGACTGGGTTGCCAAGGCCAGATGGGTCACGGATGGTAATATCTGGACCTCGTCGGGCATCTCTGCGGGAATCGACATGATGTACGCCTTTGTCAGTGAGATATATGGGCCCGACGTGGCGGGCGATATTGCTCGAAGGTCCGAGTATATCCGCAACACGGACTCGGCTGACGACCCCTTTGCGTCGCTGGTGTAAGATTTGTACATTTGGACAGGCTGGCACGGCGCGTCGTTGTGGTGGAAGGAATATGTGGCCACCGCTCGGTACATGGAATAGACGTTCTTCTAGGATAGCAAGAGACTGCCTTGGGCAAAAAGAAAAAAAGTCAATTTTGGGGGCTGACCGGCCTCAGCCGCAGCTTCATTTTTCCAGCCTCGCAGCCCATCCGGACGGACCGCCGGACGACAACCGAGTAGTATTTAATTACCTGCAAGGCTCGCAGTCAGGTTTTGAAGGACGGACCTGACAAGATTCGGGTCAGTCAGTCACACGTAGCCGACGCAGCCCAGGTACTCCGTAGCAGTACCCAGATCAGGCAGCTGTCCTGCTGCATGCACCTCATGTCTTGCACAAAAACATGGCAAAACAGTACTCCGTGATACAAGCTGCTAGCCGCTGGGGTCACGGACGATGGTTCAGCTGTGTGCAGGGTTTCTCGGTTTGCCGCTCCTGGACGTCGTATTCCGACGGTTGGTTGGCTGGCTGGTTGGTAAGCGTACGAGCGGACAAGCAGGTTTGTCACCCGGAGTATCTCGGACTATTTCGCGCGACGTGGACCGCCGAGGCAAGGAGGACATACACAACATACACGCAGATACAATGCCATTTATTACGGAGCACTTCAGCTGAGACGGTCCACGGGGCCCTTGTTCAGAGGATGAGGCCAAGATGCCGAGTTCGGCTCCACATTCCAAAACGGGCGCCTCCTAAGTCCTGGGGGATGAATGGGGTTGAGGTTGTGCAACAGGATGAAAGTGGCAGAGACATGATGACCATGTTTCTCCGTGTGAAGGAACGAAGGAAAAAAACACAAAGACATCAAAAGGTGCAACTCGGGCACAAAGCTGCGTGCGTACTTCGCCTCGGTCCAAACCCAGCATTTGCATGCGAAAGATCTAGCAGTGACAACGTGACTGTCGGATGACGTGGTTACAGTGGGGTGGCTGCCTGGGACGGCCCGTTGGGCGCTGGGATTTATAGCGGGCGCAGGCCCCAGCGGCGCCAGGCCCCCCTAGCAGCGCCCCCCCGGAGGCCTAAAATTACCACCGTCGTCAATCATGTTCAGCCGCCTGAGCCGATCACTGATCTTATCTGATCAGCCGACTGCATGCTCCCACCAGCTGTCCAGCTGCCCATGCCAGGTGCACATGTGCCTTGCCAATGCCCAGCCAAGTCACTGTCACTGCAAGTCACTCTGCCCGCCTCGCTTGCCTCGCTCACGTCGGCCACACACTGGTCACATTGTCTGTTGCTCACCCCCTGGCCCTTCTCCTGATGACTACCGGACATCTTGTGTCCTTCTTTTTTGATTTCTTTGCTTCCTGCTTGCTTTCCCTCCTCCAGCCATGAATTGCAAACGCCCTGCGCCATTTCCTCGGACCTGTGAACCATCCATCCTCCATCGTGCAAGGCAAGGCCGTGACTGCGGCCCGTTGCCGATATCCGACTAAGACAAAATGCCGCGCTCAACGTCTCAAACACCGCTGTTCGGCCGCATCTCCCAAAGCTCCCAACATGTTCACGAACAGACATCCCTTCTGCCGTCCCAGCCTGACGCCGGCCGTGTCCGAAGCCGAGCCCCTGGCGTGGCGCGAATGGAAATAGTGGCATCGCAACTTACGACTGCAGAGCGAGCATGGCTTTTCTTTGGGATATTCCTCGTCGGGTATGCCTATGGTCTTGAGAGCCAAGTCCGTTCAACCTACCAGCCGTACGCTACCTCTTCCTTCTCCCTACACTCGTACCTGTCCACCATCAATGTGCTCCGAAGCGTCATCGCCGTGGCCGTCCAGCCGACAGCGGCCAAAATCGCAGACATATTTGGCCGTTTTGAAATCGTAGTGGCGTCTACCCTCTTCTACGTTGTCGGCATGGCCATCGAGTCCACCGCCTCCTCCGTGTATGCCTTTTGCGTCGGCGCCATCATCTACCAGGTCGGATATACCTGCATCGTGCTGCTGCTGGAGGTTCTCGTTGCCGACTTCTCATCTATGCGAGCCCGCGTGTTTTTCAGCTACATACCTGCCTTGCCCTTTGTCGTCAACACCTGGATTAGCGGCAACGTGACGTCTGCCGTCTTGGCCGTGACCACTTGGCGCTGGGGTATTGGCATGTGGTGCATCATCTATCCCATTTGCTCCTTGCCCCTGATTACCACCTTGTACAAGATTGACCGCCGAGTCTCGCTGCCGAAGCACGGTGCGCCCAAGAACTTCCGTGACAGATGGAACTTTTTGGGGCTCGGAAAATCGACAAAGGGGCTGGCGGACCAGCTCGACGTCGTTGGACTCGTCACCATGGTTGGCGGATTCAGCTTTATACTCGCACCCGTCTCCATTATTGGAACGACGACTGAGCACTGGAGGAACCCCTATGTCATTTCGTCGCTCGGCATCGGATTCGTCCTTGTACCGATATTCATCATTTGGGAACGCCGCGGTGCCAAGACGCCCCTTGTGCCTTTCCACCTTTTGGCCGATCGCGGCGTCTGGTCTGCCCTCGCTGTTCGAAGCTTGCTGAACTTTGCCTGGTATGTCCAGGGCAACTACTTGTACACGGTCCTCATCGTGGCGTTCGACTTTTCCATTGGCACGGCGACCCGCATTCTGTCTTTTTATTCCTTCTTTGGCGTTATAAGCGGCGTCATCGTAGGCCTCGTGGTCTACAGAGTTCGACGACTGAAAGCCATCATTGTCGGGGGCACGATTCTGTTCACCGTTGCCTTTGTCGTGCTTTACAACTTTCCCGGGGGCGCGACGGCTCGTTCGCACGCGGGCATCATTAGCGGGCAGGTCCTCATGGGTCTTGCCAGCGGCCTCTTTGCGTACCCAACACAGGCGTCTATCCAGGCGTCGGCGACTCGCGATCACGTTGCGATCCTGACCGGCTTGTACTTGTCTTTTTATAACGTCGGCAGCGCCTTTGGCACCTGTTTGGCTGGCGCTATCTGGAGCCAAGCCCTGTATCCCACGCTGAAGCAGAACCTGGCCTTTCAACCAAACGAGACGCTTGCTCGGGATATTTATAAATCACCATTTTCCATAGTGGCACAGTACCCCGTTGGCACGGAAATTCGAAGCGCCATTATCGAAAGCTACAAGTCGGTACAGCTGCTGCTGTGCACGGCGGGATTGTGTCTGTGCATACCAATGATTGCGTTTGCCCTGGCACTGAGAAACCCCAAGCTTTCGGAGCAGCAGGTGCAAGAGGATGCGCTCGAGACAGACGAGGAGAATACACGATAGATACGGAGTACTGGACATACCTATATACTTGCAAGCATGATATTTATTGGAAATTTACCTGGGTGAACTGAGATTAGACTGGGATTAGTATGCGTGATGGGGTTGTCGCGGCCGGGATCCGGATACCCTGTGAATAATAAGAGCATAGAGAGGGCATTTTATGGTGACGACTTGGAACTGGTTTGAATTTTGCACATGGAATACACAGTTTTACTCGTGTGCAGGTGTGAAGCGGAGTGACATTGGTCGTGATGCCAGCAGGCAGGACTGGAGTCTGGTCCCTGGCTCTTATATACTCCGTGCACAGTGCCTGCCTGTCTGGTCATGCAAGAGTCTGGTGAGATATGATGATTGAATCCCTGCGAATCTGCCCGTGCGGCCATGTGCATTCATGTGCCACGTAAGTGATGCATGCATTCGGCTATGGCCCTGCGCGGCACTGCAGATGTCTAAGTCCGGATGTCGTGCTGTTCCTGAGCCGCCACTGAATGTCGCAGCCACCGGACATGCGCAGTTGCAGCCAGGCCCAAGCGGTTAGCGCTGAGTCCACCACCACGGACCACTTGAGCACCTAACATTAGGTACCTAGGTACCCAGGTGCGCCGTACCAGACCTACATCCTGGCCCCAGCGGCACCGGCCGGCAGCACGTGTGATGGTACTATTGCAATTTCAAAAAAAATGACCGGCCCGCCATCGGCCACCTTTCGGCCGTCGTCCGTGATTTCATTGCCGTCGGCTGTCATCAGTCATCTTGGCCCAACGACCGACTTTGTCCTGCTCACCACCACCAGCAGGCACCATGGCGTCGCAACCGCAGGATCCCGCGAACCCGGACAAGAAGAAGAGCCCCAGCGCTCTGCGGTCAATTCTGGCGGGCTCGACTGCTGGGGCCATCGAGATTGGTATGTTGCCCAATCCCCCCATACTACATTTTGGTCACCAACGGCGGACTAATATTCTGGTTTTAGCCATTACATATCCTGCGGAATGTATGTCGTAGGCCCTCGAACCCGATTCGGCGTGTCGAATAGCTACGATACTAACCTGCGCAGTTGCCAAGACCAGATCGCAGCTGAATAGGCGGTTGGCCGAGGGCCAGAAATTGCCCTGGCCGCCGTTTGGAAAGCAATGGTACGCAGGATGCACCACGCTCATCATTGGCAACTCGGCCAAGGCTGGCATTCGTACGTTGGCCAACGTCTCCCCCGTCCGTCGCGGTGCTGCCCGGTGCTAATAGCCCGCCGTGTGATTGTAGGCTTCGTCGCATTCGACCAGTACAAGAGGATGCTTGCCGACGCTGATGGAAAGCTGTCTGGCCCGCGAACCGTCCTCGCCGGCTTTGGAGCTGGCGTCACAGAATCATTGCTGGCCGTGACACCGACGGAGAGCATCAAGACGACCCTGTACGTTTTTTGCTCCGCGTGCAGTCCCCCCTCTTTTCGCAGAATTTACCAGCTGACAAACACCGCCCTTCTTGCCTCGCAGCATCGACGACAAAAAGTCCCCGAAACCCCGGATGCGCGGGTTCCTCCACGCCGTGCCCATCATTGCGCGCGAACGCGGCATCCGCGGCTTCTTCCAGGGCTTCGTGCCGACGACGGCGCGCCAGGCCGCCAACAGCGCCACCCGCTTCGGCTCGTACACCTTTCTCAAGCAAATGGCCGAGTCGTACACGGCGCCTGGGGAGAAGCTCGGCGCCGTGGGCACCTTTGCCATGGGCGGCCTCGCCGGGCTGGTGACGGTGTTTGTCACGCAGCCCCTGGACACCATCAAGACGCGGATGCAGAGCATCGAGGCCCGCCAGCAGTATGGAAACACGGTCCGCTGCGCGACCATGATCTTCAAGCAGGAGGGCGTGTTGACCTTTTGGAGCGGTGCCTTGCCTCGGCTGGCGAGGTTGGTCTTGAGTGGCGGCATTGTGTTTACCATGTACGAGAAGAGCATGGACTTGTTCGACAGGCTGGATCCGGAAATGAAGTACATCTGAGCTGAGCTTCTGGTGGCATTAGGGCCGGGGTTTGGGCGTTTTGTAGCCGAGTGTGAACATTTCACGATGCAGTGGTAGACTTTGAAAAGAGCCATATAGACCATTGGGATAATATACGATGCAAATACTTTCTGTTTTTCGCGTTTGCTATGAGATACACATATCGTACAGCTAGTCTCGTGGCATGGAGGGGGTATCGTGTTCCCCTGTTCCCTCTATTTCGAGCAGTCATGGGATATTTACGGAGCCCATTCCTGCATTCTCCGACACATTACATCTATCGAAGCGGAGTGACGCCAATGAAGAATAGGCTTGAAACGCCATTATTGAAGTCGAATCATTCCGGATAGTCGTTTGCCTAATCGTTCTAGCCACGTCCTCCTCGGCGCCTCCTCAATCTCTCGTACTAAATCTTGGAAATAGGTCGGCTGGCTCTTTGGTTCCAGCATTGGCCCTTTGAGTTTATACTGCATCGTAACATCAGTACCAATTGATGCACGCAAGAAAAGTGTATCCAGATGTATGGTCACGTAGTCTCGTTTGTTGGCGAGTGGCGGACCGACGTACCCTGTTGTTAAACTTGTCCTGTACAAGGAATTGCAGAGCTCTCGCCTTCAATGTCTCCTCTGCCTCCATGGCGGGATTATAGTTCTTGTAGCGCTCTTCGACGGCGGCTTTAAGGACGTCTTGGAGTTGGTAGTCGGGCCGAAGGTCTTGCTTGGGCCATTTTGCAAAGGCGTCGGCGTAGATGCGGCGCTGAGGTGGTGGTGGTTAGTGTTAGAAGATTGAGCTTGGGCATCGCAATTGGAGGGAGACAGAGGAGGGCAGCGTGGAGCTTACCGCTATTGAGCGCGACATGGCTGTCGGCTGGTGATGAGGCACTGGTACTGGCACTGGTGAGGTGCTGGTGGTGCTGTTTTTATGGCGAAACGATTCTGTCCTGGGCCAACTGATGATGACTTACATAATTGAGATAAAATGCCAAATGTGAGGTCGGTCGGGTGGATCGGATCCTCACTCTCGTGCTCAAGGGACAGATGCGGGGCCCACATAATGTATGTGGCTTAAGGTTCACACTGTCTGACATTCGATGCTTTCGGCCATCTATACAGTGCCAATCTCGGGTCGCTCCATTAGATGATGCGGTCATTCGCATCTTGATTTTAGTGGCCGTAGCGGGCGTTCTAGGGGTTTCCACTTGCTGCTACCAGCGCCGAGGTCTGCGCTAGCACTCTTCAATGTTTAGTTGCATTGATCGAGGTCGGGTCTGGTTAGCTGGCAATCTCACAGTGCTGCCTCCCGAAGTCTGCTCTCAAGTCCTTCGTCAGTCTGTTTCTTCAACGCTCAGAGCCGGGTGCCGCCATTTATCCCATTTAATCCACTGCTAGTTCGTTCCTTCGAATACCTTTGTATGATTTCTTTTCACTTTTTTCCCTACTCGTGCGCCGTATCTCGAATTTGTCGGCTCCCTCTGCTCTTGCATCACACAAGGAGGCGTTATCCCTGACTCGTGCTCCGCCTCCCCTCGTTTGATTACGTGCGTGGCAGCGATCCCTGACACCCGATCAGCAACTCTTTCCTTTCAACCCTCAGTCGTCGCTGTCATCGCGGCATCAGTCACGATGCCTGGTCCCGGAAGATACGAACGGGTTAGTGATTTTTCTGCCATTTGGTCCTAGTTTCCTGGCGCTCTATATCCCGGCGAGCACTGCATTACTAATAGCCCGCGATAGGTTAATGAACACGATGACGACGACCTCCAATCGTCGTACGAGCCAAAACCTTTACACCCGGTCCCCAGCTCACCGCCGCCATCATTCCATTCACGAGCCTCTTCTCTGACTCGACGAAATCGTGTTGACCCGGACCTGGAAGATGCGTTTGACGATGAGGATGCTAGTGACGATGAAGCCGACGATAGACAACGTCTTGTGAGGCAAAATACCACGCCTTCCACCACCCATTTGCCGCCCGTCGATCATGGGCCGTCATCTCCCCAGCCGACACCGGCACAAGCAAATTCGTCATCGGGTTCACGACCGCGAGTCGTTGGAGGCGGTGTAGGCACAGACGGTGTTTTCGCAAACATGTCGGCACGCCCTGAGAGATCAGACTCTGAGAAGGATGAACAGCCGCCGGTAAGACTCTTGCCAGCATATGGCGTGTTTGCACCTTTGCTAATTTTTTACTCCATAGTCATATGAACAAGCCGCCGCCGACGCTGCGCCGCCATACTGGGAAACAACTATTCTGGCACCTGGCCTGGGCGGCTTGGATGAAGTCTATGTTGACGGAATGCCTGTTGGCTCCGTGTTTTCCTTCATATGGAACGGCATGATATCGACCTCTTTCCAGCTCGTTGGATTTCTGCTCACATACCTACTCCACTCAACACATGCCGCCAAAAACGGATCGCGTGCCGGTCTAGGAATCACACTGATACAATATGGTTTCTACATGAAGGACTCTGGAAGCGGCGATGCCCCAGTAATGAGTGGCCCTGACGGCTATGCCTCCCCGCCGGATCCAAACTCACACGACTTTAACGCAGGCGATGTCACAGATGGCGGTTCGACGACGATTACTGGAAGCGAGTGGATGGGATATGTGCTGATGGTGGTAGGATGGTTTATCCTTATCAAGAGTGTTGCTGAATTCCTGAAGGCTCGAAGACATGAGCAACTAGTGCTACAGAGCCCTGATAGAGGACTGGCTGTGCCGATTGTTGCTGAGGGAGAGAGCCCCGAACGAGTGGTTTAGGGGTCGAGTGTTCAACCACCCTGACAATTCATCCCTATCAGTTGTATATACAACGGCGATTGGATTCCCCAAGTATACTCCGAGAGATGGGATTCGCGGACCTGGATAAGCGTTTGGCATTTCTTTTCGGCGTTGCTGCTATTCTGCGCTCGTTTTTTTCCCCTTTTGGCTGGGATTGCACTGGGCTAATGTTGAACCAATACTAGGCGAAGCACGAACTTCGCACTTTCTTCTCGTTGAAATAGCAAAAAAATAGCAATTGCCGCTTGGCATAGACTTCCCTTATTGTAATGCACAGCCTCTTATGTCGACATGTGGTTTGTTGATGGTGCGTTCGCTTGACCTGCAAGCCAAAACGGCGATGGACGGCTGTTTACATCTTGGCAACGATAGCATCTTCAGGTACGCAGCTCACTGCCATGGTCATTGACAACTTCCTACATGGGAAAATGAGTACACCATGGCTGGAACATGATGGTATGTTGAGACGTAGACCTGACCTGCTCCAAGTCTGCGGGGCAGTCGTCGAGTATCAAGGTGGAGCCACTTCTCGGATAGCTTCCAGAAGTCAAGCGTGGGCGGCCCCGCACCAGCTCTCATACAAATAACGGTTCAAGCTTCAGTTTGCCACCTGGATATCCCAGCTACACACCTTGCAATAAATCATCCTCGCCCTCCAGTATTCCAAGAATCCTTGAAAATAACCTTTGATCGTAACAAAGACCTGGCCTTGAATTTCAAGATACTCGATTGTGAAGGATTCCTTTGCTCATAATACCGTGCCGAACCAGACTAACAGCTCCGCAAACGGCATCACGCAGCCTGGCCAACTCGATACGACCTACTCGAAGTCACCCTCGGGCCTGCATGCTCTTTGCCAGCTTTCTACAACCACTTGCATCGATCCCCTTTATCCGCCAAAACTACAGCATGGCGTGGCGGTGCTCCGGGGGTTCAAACGAACAGCTCATCGAGAATCTGTGGCGATCGGGCCTGATTACAGACCCGCGCGCCAAGGAAGCTTTCCTCAAGGTATCTTGACCGCGTACATGTCCTCTCGAACCCAATCATACCGAGTGCATATACTCATCTCTTCTTGTTTCATCTGGGAACCAGGTCGACAGAGCTCACTACGCCCCCCACTCCCCCTACGAAGACTCGCCGCAGTACATCGGCCATGAGGCGACCATTTCCGCACCACACATGCATGCCATGGCCATCGAGAACCTGCTCCACTACCTCACGCCCTCTGCGGCCTCCCCGGCGCCCCGGGTCCTTGATATCGGCTCCGGATCGGGCTACCTGACGCATCTCCTCGCCGAGCTCGTTGGTGAAAGGGGTCTTGTCGTCGGGCTGGAACACATCCCCGCACTGCGCCAGATTGGCGAGGAGAACATGCGCAAGAGCACCGAGGGCATGAAGCTGCTGGACTCGGGAAAAGTCAAGTTTCGAGTGGGCGACGGAAGACTGGGGCTCAAGGAGCCCGTCCGACGAGGCGAGGAGGCGCACGGGACAGACTGGGACGTAATTCACGTCGGTGCCAGTGCAAGGGAGCTGCACCAGGCGTTGCTGGACCAGTTGAAGGCACCGGGATGGTGAGTACTTTTTTACCATGTCCGTGACGGGACAGCACTGGTTCTGATGATAATCCACAGCATGTTTATCCCTATTGACGACGACGCGAGTGGCGTGATGCAATCCGTTTGGCGCATTTCCAAAGACAAGGAGGGTAAAGTGCACAAGAAGAATATCTGTGGTGTTCGCTATGTCAAGTTGACGGATCCCCCTATATAAATGGCCCACCTCACCGGGGGGGAAGGGGGGACTATTTGCCTTTTTTTGGGCTTTGTATTACGGATTCTTTTTGCAGGTCTGTCACATGGGATGGAGGTTTGTCACGTTGCAACGAAGATTGGAAATTGAGAGAAGACCCTAAAACTCGTTAAATCTACTAGTATACCAACATGCCAGCGCTGTCTTACGTGCTCTCCTTTTTTCTTTGGTAACTCATCCAATGCCATAACCCACGTATCCCGACCGTCGTGAAATTTCATAAATGCAGGCAGAAAAAAAACAATATACGCCACTAGGGAAAAACTGTCACCGCGTCTACTTTTTGAGGACGCAGACTCGGAAACCGGCGTTCAAGACATTCCCATGGCGAGAACAAGAGCCGCCATACCCAGGGCTACTGTGATGACACTGGCAGGTCGGGATGGACCCTCGCTGACAATGACCGAGTGGCTGGGGCTGCTGGGGTTGTTGTTGGCAGTAGTGGCCGGAGCAAATTTGGTCGAAAACTGAGGAGGTGCCTCCGCCTCCGGGCATTCGCGCCCCTTGCAAGAGCCGGATGGAAGAGACGCAGACGGCTTGCTCTCTTCTTGTTGGTACGCTGTAGTGGCGGGCGCCGGAGGAAGAGGGGCCGTGTCATTCGAGTAGGCCACGCCTCTTGACTCGGCCGCCGACGGAGTAGGTTCCCTGAAGGATGCCGCGTGAGGCTCGTCGGCTCCGGTCCTGGGGGTACTGACAGCCTCGGCGGGGTGTGTGGCAATCGTCTTGAGAGCCGCGGGCGTGGCATCGCCGGCGGCAGCGGCAGGCTTATCGGTAAGACGGGTCGCGGTGACATTGGGAACGGTCGGGGCCGCGGGAATCCGTTGGTAGAGGTTGTACATCTGCTCTCCGTCGGCTGGGCTCGGTCCGCCGCAGCGTCCGGCCTTGTCGTCGCCCGACTTGCAGGCCTTGGAGCATCTCGAGTCGTCGGTCACCTCGTACTCGGGGGCGCCGCGGGACACGGAGTCCTCGCAGTAGCAGCCGTTTACACCGGCCGCGGCGTAGGAGCCGTTCTTGCCGCAGGCCTGCTGGCACTGGGCGACGGTGAAGGAGTCGCCGAGATCCATTTTAACTGGGAAGTCGCAGGCCTTGGCCCGGACGCAGCCGACGTATTTGAAGCCGTCTGAGGCATATCGGGCTTGGGCGGAGGCGCCGGCGGCCATGAGACCAGTGACGAAGAGAGCGTGAATCATTTTGTTTTTATATGTACCAAGTGCTTTTGGTAAATTTAGACAAGTACTGGATGATGGAGTTTCTGCTTGGATAGCGTTGGGTAATATGGAGGAAAGGGACAAGTGAAGCACCGAAAGAATTTTTAGGCTGAAAGGGAAAAGAGAATCAACGGAGGTTCGTCCGAGTCGAATTACAATTTCAGGACCCTGTTATGAGGATGGGATGAAGCGTTGGTGAGAGTGTTGCTGTTGTCGATGGAGGAATAAGGATAGGCGAGGACATCGTATTATATCCTCGGAGCACCGCCATTTACTGAATGCCACAGCTGCCTGAAACACTTGAAGCTATTCACGGGCCCGTCTGAGGCACGTAGCCGAAGCCACATTCAAATTAAAGGCAGGTCGCGGGCGATCAGTGCTGAAGGGGGGAAAGGGGGCGTTGGAATGCAGCTGCAACTTACACTGGCGTCGGCAGTGGTTGACTTGGACTTGCACGAGCCGTCAGGGACTGGAAGAAACACTTGTACCGACCCCAGACAGGTATTTCGGCTTCTGGGACAGCGTTCCAGAGACGGGTGCCAAGAGGGCGAAAAGCCTTTGCGTGGTGGGTGGTAGTTGAGTGGTGTCTGAGACATTTTGACGCGATGCCGGGGCCGCGTCGCGAAATCTCCATGAGTACTCCGTGGCGGGGGGATGTCAGTGTAGCAGGATGGAATCTGGGCTAGTGCCTTCATTTTTGCGTGAAACGCGTATAAGTGCGGCATCATATGTCGAAGTGGTGGCCGTGTTGCACAAGAAAGACTAGTCGGCATGCTGAAAGAACCAGACCGCGCTCGGGCCAGACGAGATTCTACTTTGTAGCTGGGCCGAGTTTTAAACATGGTCTTGATTGCTTTGTGAGACTTGGGTATGCGTACGGAGAGTGTGTCCAGCGCGTGAAAGTGCTCGGATTGATGGCGAGGCATCTTGGCCAGGCATTTTGCGTATGAGTCGTTGGGTTTCCATTGACATGTTGTTTCTTCTTAAATCTCGCAAAAGACAAAAATTCAGATTGCCGTTGTATTGTATAGAGTAGCCTATGTCCGTCCGGTCAATGACAGCGCAAATCGATGCCAATCTCTGGCCTGTCGCTTAAATCATTCCTCCTTGGCCAGCCTTCCCACCAATGCCCTGCCTGCACTTTCTCCTTTGATCCAATCGTCTTCGGGAAAGATGTCGAACATGCCGACTTTGCGCAGCACTGGAATTGCTGCCTTGATGGCTGGTTCAAGGGCTGTTCTTTGATGCTCGTCGCCGGCGTCGTACGCCTTGATGTTGACTATCAAGGCCCCGACTGTGCCTGTAGGCAGCTTGTCGCCGTTGGGGAGCGAGACAATGGGGAACGACTTGGCCAACATCCCCATGGTCTGGTTGTTGATGTCTTGGAGACTCTGTGTAGAAGACATGGCGAATGATTTCGGAGGCCGTGGAGATGTTGCAAACTATATTGATGGAAGAGGTGGGAGTGATGAATGTGGCTCAATGTTTTTTTTTGTTGATGGTTTCGAGGTGTATGTCCAAAGCTATATGACAGATATCATGGTATTTCTTGCTTTATATGTATATTCCAAGTCTTAGATGGCTCAACGTAGGTGGTGCTTGTCCGCGGAAAGTCCGTGGAGCACGGATTGAAAAGGCCATGGTTTGAACAAGGCAAATAACCATGCTGACGGTATGGGACGTATTCGGAAAACCATAAGCGCGAAGCTGTAACTAGGCGAGGCCGAGAAAGGACCAATTCGGGAAGGTGGAAAGAAGTCTCAAGCTAGGAGGTCTTACGAGGGAGGTAATATACTAGATCGGGCATCATTCGCGGTTCAACGTCTTCCTTGAGGAATTTGTGAGATTTGCCCTAAGAGGTGACCACACAAAAGAGGCACAACTCGTATTAAGCGAGCTTCACAGAGAGGTCGCTCCCGTTAGTTGAACAAACCGCGAAGCCCCAGCCCGATGACAGCATACACGGCCGTGCCAGCGGCCAGAACAGACAACCTGGAAATGGTTAGCACCATGTTTGGACATTTTTTTGTCTCCAAAGAAGAGAAAAGAGGGAAGGAAATGGAAGCAAGAGCACGTACTCTCCATACGACTTCCTCCTCAAAACGAGCCCAATGTCGGCAGCGCAAATGCACAGGGTGCTGAGAATCAAGGTGCCCAATTCGTCGTTGCGACCCTTTTTGGCAAGGAAGTACATGGCAAGGCCGATAGCCAAGTCTCGTGACCCAAGCAGGCCCGAGAAGCCGAGGGTGCTCTCGTGGTCTGCCGTTTGGGAGTCGCTCAAGGCTGTGATGCCAAAGAGCGCGGCTGTGCGATGAGGAGAAAAGGTGGCGAGGGAGCTGAGAACGACCCAGCTCGATGCCACGCCGAGACCGAGCGTGTTCCACGTTGTCGGGGAGAGGGAAGAGAGGCCCATGTTGTCGAAATGGTGAAGTGGTGACATGCTTGCTTCATGTTGCGTGGCCGGGCGAGGCTCAACGGTTCTGGTCAACAGTGCCGGCTTAATGGTTTGGCCGACGCGCGACGCATCACCAGATGCTTTGTTTCTTCACACCTTCACCCTTCCAGCCTCAGGCGTCACGGGCAAGTTGGACAGCGGCACCCGGCGACGAATGGCCACGGCTTGGTTTCAAACTACCTGCTTGAATACATACATCATGATGTGACGTCATTCAAGACCGTCATCCATCACCAGTCTTGGGCTCCGTCCCACGTCACGACTCTGCCAACGTGGGCATCCCTCTCGCCCTCGACCACGCTTCGCACAAGGTCGCCGGCCCGCGCCGCATCAACAGCGCCCAGCTTCTTCATCTTTCGAGGGGTGCTCCCGCCCAGGTGCGTCGCCGACAACCCGGGATTGACGGCAAACGTCTTGACGCCGTCGTCCTTCAACACCTGGTGCCAAGTCAACATGCACATGTTGACTGCCGCCTTGGAACACCTATATCCTTGGTGCGTGATGAGTCCATCTTTGGGCCAGCCGTCTTGCCGTTCTCTTGTCCTGGCCGAATCGCAATCCTCAAACGCCCCGCCGAGACTCGCATTGCTCGAGCTGAGAAATATGAGCCGCGCACGAGGGGACCTGATGAGCAAAGAGGCGAAGAGGCCAGTAACAACTTGGGCGCCCGCAACGTTGACGTCGTACGCCTTATTGAAGACTGCCCTGAAGTTGGATGCGTCTTTGCTGAAGGTGGTGTCGAAGAGAGCGCCTCGGTGCACGCGTTAGCCAAGTGTGAGTGAAGAGAGTAATACCACCATACCAGCATTGTTGATCAGGATGTCAAGCCATCCATATCTATCCTTGACATAGTTGAATGCCTTGTCAATCGACTCGTCATCCGTCACGTCAATCTGTATGGCCTCAGCAGTCGAGCTTGACGGCGCCAGCATGCCCTTCAATTGGTCCATGGCGGCCAATGCCTTGGCCTGTGTGCGACCGCCAACAAAGATGTGGTATTCTGCTTTTGTTGACTGGATGAGCGCCTTGACCGTCTCGAATCCGATGCCGGTGTTGCCGCCAGTGATGAAGACGAGCTTTGAAAACACATGCATGTTTTTTTGCGGGCACGATGCAGATGAGGGGATCAAGAAACTAGATGGGAGTGCCCTGGCCATCTCGGTGGGTGTGTCTACATCTCTGGCTTTATACGATGCCTACTCTGCCTTGTTTGCTGAGCTCGGGCCATGACATGTCGTTGGCTTTGACGAAATGCAATGCTGGCTGCGGGAGGGCAGGGCACAGAGTGTCCATTGCCATGTTGGCCAAAGCCTCAAGCCACAGCCTAAGCTCGTCCAACGACCTCTGCCCGACCAAGGACAAAGCAAGTTTGTGTAACCTGCTACATTGTGCCGCATTCCATCGAGTCGCCATCTCCGTCCACCCCGAGGACTTGCGGAATCCATCTCTCTCAAATGAGAAACATACCGAGCAGCCTGGAACCATCTTTTGCTAGAAATTCCCAAAACGAGGGCAATCCTCCTCTCGCGCTTTGCGCAGCCGAAGCGACCAACTCGTCTGTAGCCGCGATGAAATACCCACCCTCTTCAAAATAGCCCATTGTCTGCACGAAGGCATCACCTTCAAATGGCACAGCTGCCTGGTATTCCT
Source organism: Metarhizium guizhouense ARSEF 977 (assembly GCA_000814955.1). Lineage (NCBI taxonomy): Eukaryota > Fungi > Ascomycota > Sordariomycetes > Hypocreales > Clavicipitaceae > Metarhizium > Metarhizium guizhouense. Next base: position 35,401 of record AZNH01000080.1, on the reverse strand, counting down.
ATGCTGAGACCCGACGATAGATGACTTGTTGCCCCGCCGCCTTGCTCATGGCCGGTGCAATCTCTTCAAGGCTATATAACCTCTCCACCCCGTGAACGACTTGACCATGATGCTCGTCAGGGCGGGCGAGAATGGATCCCATCAACTTGCCTGTGTCGCCCACAGCGTCTATCAGCGGGACGAGGAAGACGACGCGCACTCCGGCTAGGGCTGTATCAAGGGAGCCGGGATCATGGACGTCTTGCCGAACCACCTCTATGTTTCTGTCTGCAGGCGTCGCGATTTGCTAGATTTCGGGTCGCGGGTTATGGCCCGGAGCTTGTATTTTTGAGACAGGCCCGCGTCACTGAGAACATAGTCGGTGACAGAGCTGCCCTACTAGCCTGCAGCACCAAAGACACAGAAGATTTAGGACATGGTCATGGTGTAGGTTGACGCACACCGCTGCTTAAACCTGTCATCAACTGACATCTGGATGATTGCCAATGGTTGACGCCTAAAAATTATATAAGTTGGTGAGGGTTGTCTGACGGAGGAAGGTTGCCATCTCCGCGTCCTTCCACTCAACTCCGTAAACTTGTAAACAGATCCAGCGAGACGTCGACCCAGCTGGACGAGAGAGCTCTTCACCTCGTATTTGGCAATATCAGCCACCAGGTGAAGATGTGCACGCTGGTATAAACCCGTCCCTTTTTTTCGCAGCACAGTTTCTTTCTGCCTACACATGGCTAGTGCTTCGACTTCGGGCGCCTTTCCATTCGCAGCAAGGGAAGTATAACAGCGATTCCTTTGGGGAGCGGATAAACGTCATGAATATAGTAGGACGTCTTTCTCGCTACATTTTAGTCAAGATGACGGTGAATATCTGGACACGTGGCATGTCTACAGCCACCTAATACTGCAGAGAAGTCCTTTGCCCAAGTCGCATGACATCCATCCAACTATCCGCATCAGTCAACTCTATAACCTAAAGGCAAATGGTCATTAAAACAATGAAATCAAAGTTTACCAAGTTGTCCATACCATCACAAAACTCGTCTCCTCCACTGCTGCCAGAACCATATAATAGCTTCTGCCACATCTTGGCTTGTAGACGCGGAATATTCCTCCAACTAGTAATTGGAGATTCCTGCTTTGGGCCTCTTACCTTGTCTTTGTCTGCGGTCATGCTTTTGTATTAGACGCCGTTACCATTGGAATGGACGTCTCGAAAGCAATGACAAGACCAACAATGCCCAACTTTGCTTCCGAGATGAAGACGCGGTAGTGGCAAGACTCGGATTCGGCGGCTGCATGTAATTGGTTCAGGTCCACATTCACGGTAATTCGCATGGTTGCATGTTGACTTTGCTTGTCTACAGTCAGCACATGTGCAGCTGAATGTTGTCCAGAGGATGTAACACCAGCTGCCCTTCCCCTCCTCAACAAACTCGCCCTTGTCCGGCATCTCTCTGCGAATATTCTTCCCAAGGCGCCCGCGATAACAAAGAACTTGGCAGAGAACCATCGCTACCCATGTCAGCTAGTCGTCCCTCTCGCCCCGCGCCGTCTTGGAATGGCGAGGTGGACAAGGTCAAAGAGGCTCGAAGCAGAGGAGATGCAGCAGCGGCCATCACCACGGCCAACGCTGCTGCCGACAGTATAGAAAGCCACATCGGCGAGACCATGACCGGGTCTGCAGATGAGAATGAAGCGTTGACCGCCGCCCAACGCTTTACCTTTAATGTTGCGGCCGACGCCTGGCCGGGCTGGCAACGCGACGGACCGTTGCCGGACAAGTCTACTCTGCTCAGAGCAAAGCGTCTTGCCCAGCGCTCGGCGTCTTTGGTTGACAGACTGAAGCTTGGTCCGGTCCAGGTCGGAACAGGCGCCTGGCTCGTCGGCGCGTTCGACCTGGTACTGGGGAATTTTGAGGAGGCACTTGCTCGCTTCTCGGCCGCCTCTGACAGCTATCATGCTGCATCCGCGCCTGGGCTTGAACTGCTGACGACTGGATATGCCGTCATGGCGAGGGGACTTTGGGAATCCAAACCCGATGAGGACATTGCCGGGGACCTGGACCGAGTCATTGCCCAGATTCTTGCGGGCAGCTTTGAGGATGGTGAAGAGTGGGCGGAGCAACTTCGCACAGCCTTGGCCGTCATTTCGAGGAAAGAGTACAGGGGGATTTGGTCCTAGCTCTCAGGGCATGTTTCGTGCTCGCCCAATTCGGGTCACGGGGGAACGGTTGTCCAATTCTTTTAATTTGTAGCTAGCTGGTTCTGACGCCTTGCTAATCACCCTGAGGAAACGAGATACGTTCTAGTCCTGCTATGACACGATCTACTTGTGAAAATGGGACTTGCGAGCTTTGTTTCCATGAACCTTGTTTCTTGCTTTTCTTACCCCTTTAAAAATTAAAGAGAAAAAAAATAGTAATATCTTTCAGTCCTAGATTAAATCACTGGCTATGTGGAGCACAAGTCCATACCGTTGATGTGTTGCATTAACGAATCACGATTATTATTATTCAGCCAGGAAGGATTTATTCGATACTGTTTACAGCTAACAATTGCTGCTGCACGCAGCCTAACCCTACACAAATAGCAATCACTGTGCTTGCTGCCTTCGCTATTTCAGATACAAGCAAACTATTGCTTGCTAGCGCCAGCTGTTGTGTTATGCGACCGTAAATCCTGGCATGGAGGCTACATATGTAGTCCCGATAGAAACGATATAAATAAGTACAAGTCCTAAGTCCATAACTATAAAGGGCTGGATAAAGAGAAGTCTTATATGGATACAGTAGCTCAGAGCCACGAGTTATTGCGTACAAATTTGGGTATTTAGGCTTTGTTAATTCAACTATCTGCGAATATACTGATGGGAATGTAAATATTGGTCAGGTGAGAGACACTGGATGTTGCGCTAGCACTGCCAGATGTCCTCCCGGGCCAGAGTATACACTGGACTCGGGTGAATAGTCTTATTTGGCTTTAACCTGGTCCAAACAAGTCACCACTTGCTACCAGTGTCAGCTATTAATGCTAACTGTGCCAGTTGTCATCACGTTACTGGATCTGTCGTTTTCCAACGGTGATTTCGTATGTTCCAGGGACGGGCTGAGTAAAGTTCCAGGGCATATCGCTCGCGCAGTGGCCATCCTTGTATGGAGTGGTTTGGCTCATCTTTACTTTGAGTGCTGACGTCAACGGAGCTCTGGCGAGAAGCAGTGTGTTGCAAAAAAGTAGTCAAGTAATTGTCTAGAGTTCTTACAAGCAGGGCGGAAAGTTGGAACATGTTCCTCCTTTAAATACTCATTCTGTCATGACAACTAGTTGCATTGTTTTGCCTGGTTTACAATGACCAAGTTACAGCAAGGCTGCATTGTGTTGGAGAGCCCCTCTCCCGCACGAATTGGTGACTGAGTCAATATACCGTTATTCAGGACATGTCTAAGCAAATATGACCATAATATGCATTGGGACTGACATGGTATTTTGGCGGGTTGATACACAGGCTTTGCTTCTACCCAAGTAGTAAGCCGAATGGTGCTTGATAGGGGCGCATATCACGTAAATTACTTCAAATGTTCAGTGCTGCAATTTTCGTAGCGCCACACCTGTGACGTGTCAGCAAAGTGCTTACATATGTACTCCAGCATCTCCATGTGGGAGCCCCGATGGCGAATATACCAGGCAAGAACTGGCATAGGCATATTGATAACAAACCTCAAGTGCTCCGATGCTTCCGAGTATTGACTGAGCGGGGTCACGGCCGGCGGTTGTGGGCGCGATGGCCGCCCTAATAATATTAAACTTCTCATACCCCCGGAATCCCCATCTGCCATACATGGTCTCATAACAGATTCGCCGGGCAATATTCTCTCACTGTTGAGCCTCTGGACTGTTTAGACGCAAAGTTATCCGCACAATCGTACATCATTTAGGTCCTGACTCCTCCCACAAAAATGTCCCCGACAGCGGCCGGAACCATGAGAGCCGTGGTTTGCAACTCGCCCGGCCCAACGTCAGTGCTAAGGATGCAACATATTCCTTTGCCCATTCCCGTGGAGGGCCAAGTCCTCGTCAAGGTTCTTGGCTTTGGAATCAACCGTGCTGGTACGTTTCGCCTTAACACCCACCCACCCACCTGATGATACCTAACGAACCTGATGTTGTCTTGACTTTCAGAAATGTACACCCGCCAAGGGCACTCGCCTGGTATTGAATTCCCACGTATCTTGGGCATTGAACTTGTTGGTGAAGTTGCTGGGTATCCTTCTGGCTCTGGAGCAGAGCCCGGCGACCTGCCCATCGGCACCAGGATCGCAACCTGCATGGGAGGACTGGGAAGACAAATCCCCGGCTCTTACGCCGAATATGCCTGCCCTTGGAAGGCGAATATTTCCCGAATCCCACAGACTACCCTCCCAATCGCCACGATTGCCGCCATGCCAGAGATGTTTCAAACGGCGTACGGTTCTCTTGTCCAAGGGCTGGAGCTCCAGCCCGGCGAAAGCATCCTCATCCGCGGCGCCACGAGCTCCGTTGGCCTCACTGCGCTCCAGCTTGCGCGGTATCTGGGTGCCGGGAGAGTGGCGGGATCGACACGCTCCGGGGCCAGGGAGAAGATGCTGCGAGACTACGGGGCCGACGAGGTCTTTATTGACGATGGGAACCTTGCCAAGCACGCTCCTGCACAATTCGACAAGGTACTGGAACTCATTGGCACAAAGACTCTAAAAGATAGTATCAAATGCCTGCGCCCCAAGGGCATGGTCTGCATGACTGGCATACAGGGCGGGGAGTGGACAATGGATGACTTTTCGCCCATTACAGATCTGGCCGAGCGTCGGCGCCTTACAGGCTACTCGGGGGATCCAAAGGACTTCCTGGCGCTGCCTTGGGGCCAACTAATCCAGGCAGTTGAGAAGGGGGAGATTAAAGTCCCAGTTCAAGAGTTTCGCCTCGACCAACTGCAGGAAATTCATGATACTCTGGAGCAGGGAGGAGGAGGGCAGAAGATGGTGGTTGTGATTTGAGACGCAGTATTCATGAGATGGTAGAAACGGACCTGGATACTTTCTACTCATCCCTGTACTGAGAAAATGCAGCAATGGAAGGTATGGAATATTGGACAGGTTACTTGCTGGTCTTGTAGCCTCTTCAAGGCCACTGGTGAAGAAAGCTCTCATTGACAGAGTTCCTGGGTAAGGAAATGGAAATCATCCGGTTGCAGAGCCACGATACGCGAGGAACAGGCCAAGTATATTTATCAATGACCCTAGTGTAGAAAATTCCGACTTGATGACGATGCGATAAAATTATATACCGTAATGGCTTGTGGGGTACCATACGCACCATTTGACATGATGATATTGTTCAGACCGAGAATAAATGTCGTTTTATATTATTGCTAACGCTACTAATAATTCCTCCGCATTTGCATCATGATGTGTCGGCACTTGTCGGAAGGAAGTCCAAATCAAGAACCGCCAACAATATTTGGCATTCTTGGCTAGCGAGAACCAAAATTCCAATCACATAAAAGGCTGAAGGGGCCAGGGGTAAATATAAAACGGGAAGAATGAAAAACTAGCCAAGGTCAAGTGTAGGCTTGCCCGGGATTTGGGAAAGAGTCGGCCGACTTTTGCCATGGCTCACACTCCTTTCTCGCCAGGCGCTACATGGGCAGTCGATGCAACCAGAGGCCAGGTGTGTCGCGCAGTCTACGCGCAATGAGCGACTGGGCCGGCACAGCCTGCATCACAATGATCAAGAAGAAAGGCTTCGTAGGGGGAATAGCAGTAGTAAACCCCGTTTGGATCGGAGACTGTATCCGCACTCCAACCTGTCAATTGACCTTAGCAGCTGATCTATTGAAAACTCTTCAAGTTTCTCCATGGCATCATCTGCTTGGTGTAAACGTACCGAAATCATTGAGGAGCACCCAGCCACAATAGCTGTAAGTTGGCCCACAAGATTGCATAGCCGTAGCTGAGCCAGAAGCGGCAATGGCGGTGGCCACGCAGAGAAGAGTGAATGAATCAAATTGCATCTTGACGGGATGTTTTGATAAGACTTGGGATTTGGTTCAGATGAAATGATGCTTGTTGGGATTGATGGAATATCAGTCTAGTTTCAGTTGTCTTGTCCTCGAAGCAAGACGGGGTGTCGCCCTTTATATTTCCAACGACGTCGCATTTTCTGAATTCAATTGATGGGAAATATCAGAATCCGAAGCTCATGGGAACGGGTTACAGCTCGAGGGCCGTGTTTACCCGGCCTGCTGTGTGACAATAATATCCCGCCTTGCCGTTCGGTCAGTGTTGGCATCTTGACCCGTCAGCAGTCACGGCATATCTGACAGCATGGTGTCTACATACATGTAGTCTGTATTCCAGTTGGCATGGCATATACTTACGAATATTACGTGGAGATGCCGCGAGAAAGGGGTGTTGCCATTTGCAGATGTACAGCAGCTGTTAGTGGTGCCCAAGTCCCTCCAAAAGCATCATGATGCATTCCTGTTCCATCCATCCAGGACACAGGAGGGCAGAGGAGACATTGCCACAAGTCAGTTATCAAGTCGACATTATCCATAGTCCCGATATCTACCGCTGGCTTCTGGTTTGATGCTGTAGCAAGCGCCTCGGGAATAAGAGAACCACGGGTCTCGCGGCCCAGAAAATCTACAATACATATATTTTAAATGTTGCCAGGCCGCCAACCGGTACGGCCCGAAGCAATACTATCCTCTGACATCGTTCCACTGACTGGCGACTGTTGGGGATCGACAATCTCGTGCCTAATCCGCCAAATCTTGCAGTCGGCCAGTCGTTCCCATGTTCTTATATGATCTTATTGCATGCAATAGCTGCACCTTGACGGTTTGGGATTATTGCCAAGACTTGTACAACATGACCACTATTGGGCATCCATTCCACGTCGCATTGTAATTCTTGTACTCTGTCTGTAGTTGGGTACGATGGCCTCATCCCTTCTCTATGTGTAATACTTGCGGAACTTCTCAGCACTGCAACCATGTCAAAACCGATGTGAGGCGTCAGTACACCTTCCGGGGTATTTTGACCGTTGCATTTGTTCCATCGGATCCTCATTGTTCACATCGGCACGGTAGTTACCACGGCGGCAGCATGTCTCACCCCATAGATGATCCGCTATGACCTTGGGTCCCCCCTTTTTCGGTGACACATAAAAATTACGTCAATACTTGAGCTACCTTTCAGTTACTGGAAAGTATGTGGCCGGTTTTCGATAGAATGCCCAATCAGATATTCATCGAGCCCTGCGTAGACCGGGCCTCGGGCACGCTCAACCCCAGAACTCTGCAGCAAACGAGTCAAGTCCACCTTGAGGGGTTGTCGCTTCTCTATGCCGGGGAAAAGAGTGTGGAGAATCCTTTCGCATCGATTGTCTCATTATCCGACCCCCCTTTATTCTTACCAAGCGGTTCTTTGTTCGCTGATGGGCCAATCTCAAAAAGGTGGTTCAATGATGGGAACAGAACACACATAGGGTCCTGATCTCCTACACTACCTTAGAGAGCAGGAATCTACATGTAGTGCGTAAAACTACGGAGGACCTTGGCTAGAATGGAACGGATAGGCTCTGTGAGTCTGTCGAGTTCTCATGGGCCATGGCGTTCAGCCATGCAAAGTAGCGTGGCTGCATTGAGAGTGCCTGTCACTACGTCACAGTGCATACACAAGGATGGGAACGGATAATCCCTGTTTGCTCTTGGGACATCTGTACGCAGGGACTTGTCGGCTCCAACCGACCACCTTGTCAACTTGTTCAAATATTACGGCAGTGGCCTAGCTACTCATGTATAAGACACACAATGGAAGAAGAACATGAGACCTACAGCATATTAGTGGTGGAGCTCTTGATAGAATGTGTCGATTATAGGCAAAAGTTCGGCATCCGCGCTCATCGCATATGCCCTGCTCGCTGGCTGACATGTGGCATAGAAACGCTCTTTGGGTGGCAGTATGCCACATCCCATGCATATGCGTACACGTATATACGACAAATTACTTGTCAGTGTTTAGTTTCATTCTAGCTCTTTATGTTATCGCCAGCTACTTGGGCTTTAATGGTTGGGTGTTTGATGCTGTAGTTTTATGCTCCCTAGAAAACACTATAGTAAACACTTCAAGTGGCTGGCTAAGCCATCTGAGCACATCCCGACGTTTTTGTTCGACTGAAATAAATAATAATGTATTAAGGAAGATACGGATGAGCTAAAGCTAGGGATTATACGATTCTACAATAGCAAAGGGATCCATGTGTAACGGAGGCATGGAGGACCAAGAACCCCTCGACACTCCATTCTCTACAGTGGTGGGTAATATATAGTAGGATTGAACATTTTAGCATTTATGAAAGACGACGGCTCAGGTAGTACATATTGCAAAAGACAAATTTTTAAAGACCACGATCAATGGGAACAAGACCTCGCTTACTCTAATGTCTCAACCGTTACCGTTCATCACTTGTCTGTCCACCACGGGTTACTTCCGTCAATCTAAGTTACATGACTTTTTACGCAAGAGATTCAACTTAGCCCTGTAAATATTAGCCTATGGTAATATTTTACTAATGACTTGCTTGGAAATGTCATGCCACTGTCTTAGAACCACATTACGTACTACATTACTGTTCACGCTCTTTGAAAGATATTATGGTCTGTCACCATGGCGGAGGACATAGTTCTCCAGGTTGTAGAGGGGGTTCCAAGTCGGCGATGAAGTATAAAGTCATCATGTTTTGCCATCTTCATGCCCAGTTTTAATGCCAACAATAGACACATTACTCTCAACCGACAATAAGACATAACACTATCTCACTCCAAACGTTATTCTACAACAGCACAATCCTCACTATGCATTCTCTTGCCTTCCTTGCTACTCTCCTCATCCCCCTTGCCGCAGCAGCACCCGAGGTGGCTGCTTCCCCTGCCCCTGAGGCTGCTGGCGACGCCGTCATCTATGATAATGACAACTACAGCGGGCAGAGCAAACCTATTCCAGTGAATGGAGTCTGTCAGAACCTAGGACGTCCTTTGTGAGCACACAATTCCATAGCCTGCCAACTACTATTATGCTGATATATAGATAGCACCGACCGAGGCATTCGCTCCATCAGATTACCGGAGGCGGGCGAACATTGCAACATTCACTAGTATGTAATAAATTAATGAACCATATATCACATCCTCTTATCGTTCCGCCTGACTCACACGAAAAAGCGCCAAAAAGTGTAATGGCCCTTCCTATACGGTCTACGAGAGCGAGCCGTACATGCACAACATGAAGGCATACTCCATTCGGTGCCTCAAGAGCGCGTATTAAATTCCAAGACGGCCGAGAAGCTGGGGAAGCCGTTCCTTGGCCATTTTTACTTTTGCAAATTTGGTCTTTGGCAGGCACCATTAACCAGCGAGGGTGATGATGGTTACTTTCGTTTTGGGCCGGTCAAGCTACTTTAAAACTTGGCTCAATCAACTACACTTTTTGCTACAAATAACCTCTGTTCGGGGGAATGGCGACTAGTATAGTTAGTTATTACCTTGAAACATTTGATTTATAACTCCTCGCACGTCAATCTTTTGGGTTGAAAGACACTTTAACTCAATATAGTTAGAAAGTGCATGTGTGACCATATTTCTGCTGCTGGATGTTGCAGTTGTCTTTGTTGTGATGAAGGCGCGTCCTCTTGCCTAGTTGCTTGTCTTATTCGGCTGGCATAGCTCGTTATGAGGTGGGAATTTGTCTTTTGAGGGAAGAAAAATGAATTCATCTACCATCCTCATACTGTGGAACTAAACTGTGCAAACCAATACGTTACTCTATTCCTATCCATTGACGTATCATTGACCAGCTGACCCTAACCCCAAAACTCGCGCGTTAATGGAACGCCACTGCCGCCCGCGTTGGCCCTTTCACGCGGTAGCTGACTAATCCTTTCACCAATTCTGCCGTTATGGCAGAACCATCATGTCATGTCGCTTCTTCTCAAGCACCGTCAAAGACCAACAGGCTCTGGATCCTGGCCCCCCCAAAGCCACGCCGACGCAACAGTTCCCGGCCGCGGTGAATAGGGAACTCTGCCACAACCATGATGTTGACCTTGTCAGCACTGATTCCGGCTTCATCTAGAAGCTGCAGCACCGCACAAAGCGTCTTCCCAGTGGCAAGCACATCGTCCACCACCACGACAGACGCGCCTCTTGGGACTATATTCAGGCCCACCTCGATCCCTTTCTCCCCCGCATCGTGAGAGGCGCAGGACGAGATGTATGACGAGGGTTTGCGGACGGAAATCGTGGGAGGAGGGAGTTTGCCGGCTTCGCGAATCAAGGCCAGAGACGCGCCGACACGCAAGGCCAAGGCCGACGCAAAGACAAAGCCACCCACCTCACAACACGCTACCAAATCAACTTTGGTCCAGTCACCCGTGAAGTGAGCTTGCAGCAGGGACGTGCACAAGTCCAGCCCGCCTGGCTGCTGAGAGATGTCAAGCACGTGGCGGAAATCGATACCAGGACGTGGGAAGCCAGGCACTGGGCGTACCATGCTGGCCAGTCGCTGTAGGTTCTCGTGCAAGAAGGCAAGCAGATGGGTTTGGGCAAATTCCTTGGCCGCCTCATTGCCGGTCGAGTCATTGTGGAAGAGCAAGCTGGGTGGGTAGCACTCCGTGCCGTCGTCATTGTCGCCGCTGATTTGGCTTCCACGAGCCCGTCGCGTTTCATTGCTAGCTTGAATTCTAACCTCGAGCAGTCTGCTGCTTGGCACCAAGTGCGAAAAGGCTGCGACGGGCGCCTTGTCCCTCATTCCTGTGATGAGCAGCACGTCCTTATCCATGGCGTCTTTCACCGCATTCAGAAAATGCTCCTCCCGCAGCAGAGGTCGATAGCGTAGCTGTTCCTGGAAGAATGCCGTCAACGCAGCCCGGTGTTGTTCTTTGTAGCGTCGGTCCCGAAGCAGGCGCTGGAGATTGGCCCCAGTAGCCTCTGCATATTCTCGCTTGGTCGTGTCGCCAATGCCGATTACACGTGCTGTGAGCTTCGTGGAGGCACATCTGGTGATGACGGAGACCCAGGTGTCGGCGCAATAATCCTTGCCTGCGCAGCTTTCGCCCGTAACAAGAATGATGAGCGTCGGCGCCATTGGTGCTTTGACTAGTGGACAAGCGTAAGCCAGGACCTTTCGCGGATCCGAGATCTGCTTGAGGCGGATCAGGCGCGGCCGGTTTGGACCGAAGGCTTTGGTTGCCAAAGCGGCGTCTCTGGGGTCCGGCCCCAGGTCGGCGCCGTAGACTCCGCTGCTCAAGGGCAATAACTCTGCAGTGACGTTGTACACCCATTGTACGGCAGCTTGAACAGCTTCGGTTCCATCTTGGTCGCGGGACCAGACGCCAGTCACCACGCAAGCAAAATCCCAGTCGCGACAACCGAAAGCAGTGGCGTCAGCTGCTACGTCGCAGACTGCTCCGCCACCTTGCAGAAGATGGAGATAGCAGAGCGGTGAGGGACGAGTCTCAATTGCTGTCACCAAGATTTCGATCATGTTGGCTTCCCCGATATGTTTGAGGAATAAGCATCGCTTGAATGACGAGGTCTTGCCGCCGCCATGCCCACCATGCATGCCAGACATGTACATTTCCGTCTCAAACAAACCGACGCCATTCACAGTATTGTAATTGTCTTCGGGTCCAAAAAGTCTACTCATGGGCGTGGGCGTGTGTGTCGGCGCTCCGAAGGCGAGCTTAGCTGTGGAAGATTCGATCATGGAAACGCCGAGGCACAGCATGTCCCTTTCCCAATAGAGATACGCATCTACAGAAGAATTTCGCGGGGACTTTGCGGCGACTAATTTATCGAAATCACCGAGTCTGAGTTGCGCTTCACACCTGTCGCTTAGCGGAATAACCCAATTTCGGATCGAGTAGACCGGAGCCAGGCAAGCCTTGAAAGTAACGCTTATTACGACACCAAAGTTGGTCCCAGCTCCCTTCATCGCCCATAATAGATCGTCTTCGTTATCCGGACGCACAGCATCGATCGGCCGGTGTTGGCTAGGCACCCTGCCGATGCAGAGGAGGCGACCATCGGCGACGCTGACCATGACGGCACCAACGATGGCATCGCACGCGAGTCCATGAAGCCGAGCCAGGTGCCCAATACCGCCCTGTAGCCACAGCCCTGCGCCTACGCTTGGGCGCGCACCCATGGGCACAGTCAGGCCCGCTGCCATGGCCTTGCGGACGATGTCCCCGGTCTTGCAGCTGGCCTGGGCAACAACCAAGAAACCGGAGTCGGAGTTAGGTCCGGATCCTCCCTCGCCCCTGGCCTGGACGATGTGTACTTGGTCAAACGCGCCCATGTCGACGGAGACGACGTTGGGCCAGAGGCAATGGCCGCTATGACCCCCGCCGATTACAGTCAGGCCGACGCCGTGATCTAAAGCCCAGCAGACACACTGCTGCACATGTCGAATCTCGGTCGGCCTAATGATGGAGGCCGGATGGTGGAGGCGAGCCTGGCGGTTTTTCACTCCATCTCCGGCTCCGGATGGCACCTGCGACGTCAGTTCCGTGAGCACGGCCGCATGCCGAGTAAAGGCCGCCATGATTTCGGGCGAGCTGAACAGGAGCTGGTCTTGATGGCCGCCCTCACAATGGCCCAAAGTGCGGCACACCTTGCGCCACTCGGTTCGGGTGGCCTTGTCCGCGTGCTCATCCTGCATGGCAAATCCTGCCATAAAAGGGGCAAAGCGGTCGAGCACCGTGTCGTCATCCGCCACGCGAGTGACTCCAGTAGGGAAAGAAGCCGTTTGGTCGCACGTTAAGCCGTCGAGGTGCAAGGTCTCTTCGCCATGGAAAACCACCACGAATCCGCTGCCTGGCCGCTCAACAAGCATTTCCAGCGCCCGTTTGATGAAACTGCTTTTCGGTTTCATGCCGTACATGCTATGGCAGAATAGGATGACGTTAAACTTGTCGGCACCGTCACCCATACCGTCGGAGCTGGCGCTGCTGTCCACAACAAATGGAATCCGATGGATGTCAGGCGGGCTTTCTAGACAGGGGAGTGGGATCCCTGTCCCCGAGGTAGAGTGAAGCCATTCCTTCAACCTTGAAGCGAACAGTTCATTTGGTTCAAACGCAGAGTATCTTCCGATGCTACGTCTCATATGGCTGGGCAGATATCCAAGTACGCTTCTAGGACCGGGTCCGACTTCCAGCACCGAGATACGGACACCCGAGTTGACAAGAGGGTCCAACAGTGCAGATAGTTGAGGAATAATAAAGTCTTGGTACGTCAGCCATCCTGAACTCCCTAAGAGGATCTCGAAGCCAGCACTATATTGTGAGTCAGACAACGGCCTCTTCGCGGATGATGACGTTGTCGTTGCCTTGTGCCTAAGGCTCTGTTTTAGGGACTCAAGAGTGGTCAATGGCATTTTTTTGGCATGTGTGTATGTATCTCATGAAATGATGGATGCCGATGTAGTGTTGTCTTTTTTGAATTGATCGTGGACCTACTTATAGGCTCAGCTTGGGGATTGCAGCGGCTTATTGGAATCCTATTTGGGGATTCTCCGTGCCACACAAACTACGTGGGTGCCCAATGTGACGCATATCTATACCCGCCGCGTACTACAAATACGTGCTGTTACATCCGCCTCGGGATGTGTGTCAGCGGTTGGCTATTGATCATTTCCCGCCCCTATCTGCTCCTAAATACAAACCATCACGGCATAGAAATCAGAGATGGTGCAACGTCTGGACGCGAGCGGGAATTTATGAAACAAGGACCATTAGCAAAAGCTCGCCAACAGCGGCGTGATGACGGATATGTAGAGCTTCGGCCTGCTATCTCTACCCGCCGGTGACTCAGTGGCTAATCATGTCGTTGTCAGCGAGTATTACAGAGCACAGAATCATGTCTTGTGATCAAACGTGATGAAACAAGACTCAGTCCGTTCGGTTTTCCATTGATCTTTAGTCTCTGCTTTCTTAATCTCCTCAGGCTCGAGCCACCAAAATCTATCGCCTGATCCCGATGACTGTGATGGTAATCGCGCCTCTTTTTCTTCATGCTTTCACCTATAATATGCTTTCTCGTCCCCTCTGTTATTCCTCAGATATCATACCTTGCTCCGTGCCTCATAATGGATCAATCCAAGAAGCAACTCCTCAGCACGGCTAGTATGTCGGACTCCTCAAACACCAGCGTCGATTCTTCCTGCAGGAGCACGGATACTGAGCGTGATGAGATTTTGCCCACTGCTGATGCCTCTATCGTTCACGCGCCCCTTCCTGACCGCACTTTCAACGCTTCCGAGAAGTGCCGCAATGGTTTCGGAAAAGTCGCCCGCGGCCGCATTGATGAAACGCCCGAGCAAGTTGAAGCCCGCCTGGAGAAGATGCGTAGCGCCGTGAGGACGCTGCTCGAATGCTTGGGCGAGGACCCCGACCGTGAGGGCCTGTTGGCCACGCCGTCACGGTATGCGAATGCGCTGTTGTTTTTAACCAAGGGCTACCAAATCAACGTGCATGATGTTGTCAACAATGCACTCTTTGACGAGGAGCATCATTAAATGGTCATTGTCAAGGGCATTGAGTTCTCCAGTCTATGCGAGCACCATATTCTGCCCTTTATGGGAAAGGTAAATCTTTTTAAAATCTATATTTCCCTCAGCCTGAAGCTTACGAAAACGCTCAGATTCACATCGGTTATATCCCCTCTGGGAAAGTCATTGGGCTCTCTAAGCTCCCCCGCATAGCCGAGATGTTCTCACGACGGCTGCAGATTCAGGAACGCCTCACTAAACAGGTCGCTGATGCTATCATGGAAATCATCGGCCCTCGGGGCGTCGCCGTTGTCATAGAGTCGTCCCATATGTGCATGGAGATGCGTGGCGTTGAAAAGACAGGCACCGCTACTATCACAAGCTGCGTCCTCGGCTGCTTCAAGGAGGAGAAGAAGACGCGTGACGAGTTCATGAGCCTTATTGGCGTAAATAAAACAGGAGTGTAGCCATAAGCTGGAACTACTCGTTCCACGCCCTGTACAAAAAACATGGCGTGGGTGTACAACGGTATAGCTGGTTAGATAAAGAATATGACGGATGAATATTCAAAATCTCCTTTCTTGGTTAGATTTCTAGGCTGACGCCATTTTTATCCGAGTCGTGTCCGAGTTGGAGGCTTTGGGCTTCTGTAGTCCCAGCTCGCGTGTCACGTGATCTCTTGACATCGAATCTGTGTGCCTAAACAAAGTTAGAAGATACTTCGTATCTTCTAATCGTGCCAGGCCCCACTCTTTTTTGGGTCAAGCAAAGCTCTCACCACCAAAGGTGATTTTTTTTTGCGCACGAAGCCAACTTTGCGAATACCACCAATCTGCTCGATACGCCGCCGAAACCACGATCACAATGGCTTCCACCCTTGAGGCCGAAGCACCTCATAATAGCTTCGACGTATGTACCGCCACTACCCCGCGGAAGCCCAGAATTTGAGCCTCGAGGCTCCCTTGTCGTCACTCTACACAATTTGCGATTGGTCACCGCAGACGGAGCGTGCAGGCGCAATCGATGTACAGCCGTAAGACGAGTGGACTAGCTGACCCTGTCTTTCCAGACCATACTTGTACTCGACTTTGGCTCACAAACTAGCCATCTTATTCTGCGACGGATTCGGGCTCTCGGCGTCTTTGCTGAGCTACTTCCGTGTACCACCAAGGTCGCTGAGCTGCCATGGAAGCCCAAAGGAATTATCTTCTCTGGAGGTGTGAAATCTCTTGATGTATGGTTTGTGCTGAGGTCTGACTGAGCTACTAGGTCCTTCCTCTGTCTATGACGAGGGCTCACCCCGTACGGTTTCCGTTTCCCAAACGTCCTGTTACATGTACTCATATGTTTAGATGTTGATCCTGCTGTTTTTGAACTCGATGTACCCATTCTGTGAGTGTTTTCTACCCTCCTCTCAAGTCTCTGAACCTAGACTAACACGGATGTACAGTGGTATTTGGTGCGGCTTGCTCCAACACCCATCGATACACGCTATGACGCTGACATGAATGAATGACCCCAGCTATGGTTGCCAGGAGATCGCTTGGCGAATCGACTCAAGTAATGTTGTTCGCGGAGAGGCACGAGGTTTGTGACGTTTGAAACACCATCTAAAATTGCTTCTGACACTTCTCCATAGAGTATGGCCACGCGGACGTCACCATCACCAAAGTTAACAGTCATGCCGACCGGCTTTTCGCCGGGCTGGGAGACGGAATTTCTGTCTTCATGTCCCACTTTGACAAGCTAATCAACTTGCCTAAGGCGAGTGAAATTTCATTCGAATTTCTGGAAAACTTATTAACTCTAGCAGGACTTTGTGGTCATTGCTGCCACCAAGAACTCAGAGTTCGCCGGCATCGCCCACGAGGAGAAGCCTATCTTTGGTTTGTCTTCCCTAAGCTACTTTTGTAGCTCAGTAAGACAGGATGCTAACAGGGTGGCTAGGTGTCCAGTTTCATCCTGAGCTCGAACACGTTCGTCCCTCCAAGGCCTTACATTAGAACTCCCTCTGACATTCGGATCTAGACCCCCCGCGGAACCGATCTCCTGTTCAACTTCAGCGTCAACATCTGCGGAGCTCAACCAAACTGGAAAATGGGCAACTTTGTTGAGCTCGAGATCGCTCGCATCCGGGACCTCGTTGGTCCCAAAGCTCTCGTCATTGGTGGCGTAAGTGGCGGTGTCGACAGCACTGTAGGAGCGACTTTGATGCGTGAAGCCATTGGGGACCGCTTCATCGCGATAGGTATCAACAACGGCTGTATGCGTCTCAACGAGTTCGAGGAGGTCAAGAAAAATCTCAGGGACCACCTCGGTATCAATCTCACCGTTGTCGATGCCGGCGAGCTGTTCTTGAGTCGTCTTGCGGGTGTTACCGATCCCGAAAAGAAGCGAAAGATAATTGGGTCGACATGTACGTACTCCGAGTTATCTTGGATGGGTTCGCGACAGTGATACTGACTACACCAAAGTCATCGATGTGTTCGAGAAAGAGGCTATAAGGGTACGCACCTTTCTCTGAAGGTGTAGAAGGCTTACTAACACGGCCCACAAGATCGAAAAAGAAGCAGAAAACACACCAAATTCCGGGAAGGTCGAGTGGTTCTTGCAAGGGACACTATACCCTGATGTGTAAGTTTTTGAGTTTGTAATGTCGAGTCCAAGCTAATAGCATTTCAGTATCGAGTCGCTCTCGTGGAGAGGACCCTCAGCGACAATCAAGAGTAAGTTGATAAAGCTCGACGAAGTCGTGCAAGAACTGGACACCAGCTAACTAGAGATAGCTCACCATAATACTGGCGGTTTGCCTGAGGTAAGAAAAATCAGCGTCTATGATTCACTTCCCTGTTACTTACCAGCATGTAGCGAATGATGAATGGCGTAAGTCGAACACCGCTTAGCTAAGTTTGATCACACTGACTAAGACGGTTTATTTAGCAAGGCTTACGTGTAAGTACACTTCTATCTTTCATCATGTAGTGAAATCTGACATGACTTCTATCACAGCTTATCGAGCCGCTCAGACTTTTATTCGTGAGTCTTGTACTTGTCTTAAATACGCTCGGTCATGGAGCTAACAATACTGCACAGAAAGATGAAGTGAGGGTAAGTTAATAAGGGGGATAAATCTTGACTTCACTTTTACTAAGCTTTGCAGGCAATTGGTCGGCAACTCGGCATACACGAGTCGCTGGTAAACAGGCACCCATTCCCCGGGTATGTTGATCACCCTCGAGCTTCTCATTCTCCTTAGCTTTGATGCGTCTGCTAACTAAATAGAATGCAGACCGGGAATTGCCATCAGGATTCTTGGCGACGTTACCAAGGAGCGAGTTGAGATCGCCCGCAAGGCTGACAATATCTTCATCAACATGATCAAGGAGGCTGGCCTTTACGATCAGGTAGGGCGCGTCACACGGGTCAAGATGAGTGCAAGCTAAATACCCCCTCCTAGATGTCCCAAGCCTTTGCTGGTCTTGATACCAGTCGTAGTGTTGGTGTTTTTGGTGATATGCGCGTTTGGGGTTACATTGTAATCCTCCGCGCTGTTCGTACCAAAGACTTCATGAGCGCCGAGGTGTTCAACTTTGACAACTCCTTCCTCCAGGTAAATCACCCAGCCCTTATACTGTTCTTTCGCGTACTAATCCCTTACCTAGGATGTCTCGCGTGCCATTTGCAATCAGGTAGATGGTGTGTCCCGTGTTGTCTATGATTTGTAAGGAACTGATGGCCCCTTTGAATCTCGAGCTTCATGCTAATACAATCTTACTAGAACTTCAAAGCCTCCTGGCACTATTGAGCTGGAATAGGCGGCATGATGGAATACTTGCCAGCGTGGGCTGGGAAGAAGAATAAAAAGTGAGTTCTTTACCGTTTGCAGACTCTTCTAGATAAAGGCACATAGAATGAAAAAGGCGAATGGGCTCAGAATTAATTGCACCATGATGCTGGCCGTCTTTGGAGAGGACGCGCAGCGTGCAATAAAGATATCAATTTGCGACAATGGACGCACCCCTTCCAGAACCTTCGGTGTCTCTAGCTACAAGTTCTTGGTGCCCATTTAAGCTCGATCGTTCTCATCCTTGAACCATGGTCTGTCGCACTCTTCTGATCTTGAGTGCATCTGTCGCACTTCCCCCTTCCTCCTCGCAAGCAAGTGCAAGGCACGTCGAGGTCTCGGCAACGACGGCACCTGCCTTTGCAACGGCTCCCCTGCCATGGGAGTCGGCGTTCTAAGAGAGACGTGCCACAACGCCTGCATGGTTTCTCCGTCGTATCTAGAGCATCGGCGTGAGAAGAGCCTGTCCATTCAAATCCCTTGCTGGTACTACCTTTGCAGCCTTGTTTCTTGTGGTGGCCGAACCGCGTTCTTACACAAGGGATGCCCGAGCTTGTGCATTGGTCACTCTTGCCGGGACAACTTCTTTGATGTCAAGGTCTATCAAAGTACGCCCATGCTATGTCATTCTCACATTGATGGCAGACCTTGAAGTCATTTAGTATGACGTGGTCCTCATGGGAGAAGTTGGCACACTCATATCCAAGTGTGTCGCAGCGGTCACAGCAGCCATTTGCTGATTTCTGGATGCACGGAACACGAGTTTTCTCACACTCGCTGCACTTGGCTTTGCAAATGCGCAAATGATCCCTCATAGAGTTGTTCGAGCATGTCCTGCCACAACGATTGCAAGGTTGTGAAGCCGACTCGACGTCCTGACTGTGACTGAATCCAGAGCATTCCTCATTGCGCTGGGTACAAGGCTCGCATCTTGTTGTACGTCCCACTGTAAAGGAATGTGGCGTCTAGGCAATGCGCAACTCCAAAATACGCTGAAAAGAAATCGTCGACCAACCTGAGGTTGTCAAGATCAGTTTTAGGATACTCATTGAACATATCCTTAGTCCTAATCCGCTGCCCAAGTAGAAATTGAAGAGCTATTGGTTGCACCCTAGGATGGGACATGATGCGAATCAATCTCTTTCTTGATTCAACGGATGCGTTGGCCACTACCGACATGAACCACCCGCAGGATGTCCGGGAGTCATGTTGGGAGTTGAAAGAAAGCATGAACTGAGCTGTGCGTGTAATGCCGCGATAGAGACGGTCCTTGTGGGCTTCGATGGCCTTCAAGACGTCAGCATTGTCCTTGGCTAGTTGTTATTTTGTAAAGAGCCGTTCTAGTCAGGTGGTGGCCGGGCAGCAACGAGGCAACATCCGCAATAGACAGAGTATCCTTGTTCTCAGAGAGCTCAACTCTGCTTCCATGTTGGACCAACTTCATGATCAAGACCTCGGTCAGCGCCATGACTGGCTTTGAGCTGGACCGTGCCGGGCCAAGTGAGGTACAGGTCAGGATATGGCTTCAAAGAGCCGAGGGGGCCGGTTGAGGCTAAAAGGCCAGCTCTGTCAATGTCAACAGTATATATGGACTCGAGGTACAAGACATAAAGTAGTGCGGTGTGGCCTCACTCATTTCAGCAAGGTCATCTTGTGTGCTACAACCCCGAAGAAGCTTGCCGGCGCCGTCAGTGAGAACCACTACAGATGTACTCAAAACAACAAGGAAAATATTTGATGGTTTCTGGGTAGTTGGTTTGTTCTAGAGTCATGAAACCCATGCTGCATGAACCGCGTTCAACATGGCAAAGATACGATAATGCCGAGAAAACACACTCCTGTGTAACCACGCTTACTTGGACCAAAGCGATACAGGATCGTATTTTCCAGTCGGCATGGCATGGTACTTTACGAGGAAATGATTAGAAGCTTCAAGGCCATATCCCACCATTGAACTGTAGTCTGCAACCGCAGGAATCAATTTAAGGCACGCTGCGTACCGAGGTACTATCTCGGCTATCTTGAAATCGAAACGGCAGACGACAAAAAAAGGGGGGCACCAGGGCACTGTCAGTGACGCTCAAGGAAGAGTCAGTACCTCCAATTCAAGGCAACTGGGGGATTTCTTGCGTAGCGCAGTGAACACCGCCACCTAATACAGGCAGCTGCTCAATAAGAACGGGATAGATTTTCCTTTCGCCGCCAAAAACGGTTTGCGTAACCCTGATAGCCGCGGCGTCATGTGCCGGGTCGCCAAACTGAGGTAGAATGATGCCCCCATTCACCAATAAGTAATTGACGTAGCTGCGCACAGCACGGTCATCGTCGATGCCCTTGACGCCCTTGACCCCCTTGGGAGGAGGCTCAAAGAGATCCTCGTCGGGCTCCTCCACCTCAATAATCGCAAACGAACGGCCCTTGGCGTCGGTAGCAGAGCTAAGGATACTACGGGCTTCCTCGTAGACGACTGTCCAGTCGGTCGGGTTGACCTCGTTGGCCCTGCTTAAGAGGATGACGCCCGGGCGGGCGAAGCGGGCAAGAGCGTCGATGTGGCAGTCCGTTGAGTCGAGCCCGTCTCTACCCGGTATCCAGATGATCTTTTCAACGCCAAGAGTACGTATGAGCTCCTCCTCGATTTCTTGACGACTCTTGCCAGGGTTTCTATTATCATTCACAATAGAACTCTCTGTTAGTATCAGGGTCCCTTCGCCATCGGTCTCTAGGGCGCCGCCCTCTGTGACAATCGACGTCTCGATGCGTTCGATTCCCAGGTCCCGGAGGATTTTGCGAGCCAGCTCGCAGGTAGTCGGCGTAGGGTATTTGCCGCCCCAGCCGTTGAAGTTGTAGTCGAGACCCGCGAGGGTGCCCTCTCCGGGATTCTCCTTGATAACAAAGACTGGCGCGATATCCCTCATCCAGATATCCATGCTATCGCCTTGAATGCGGTGCAGCCGAATCGAGAAGGGGGTCTCAATCTCGTTAAAGTACACCTCTGCCTCTTCGATACGCTCGGCGCCCACCACGAGGGTGACGGGCTCGAAGTGGGCGACGGCTTGGGCAATATTGGACACTTCCTGTGTTGCTCGGGCCAGAAACTCGGGGTAGTCTTTTAGTATTCCCTCCAAGCCCGGCCAGCCCAGGATGATGCCGCTGTGAGGCGTCCACTCTGCACGACGACGAAGGGTATAGCCGGACATGATTGGAAGCAAAGAGTGATGATGATATTTATGTAGGTAAAGCTTGGGAAAGATGAAGACTTGAGAGTAAAGACGTGTGGTTGGAAAATAGGTTGAGGTCCAAGGGTCGATTCGTTTTGAGCGAGGAAACGAGGAGTATTTATACACTTTTGCTGCCGGCCTTTTCTTCTTTTCACCCTACTGTCATATGTTCCCCCCCAAAAGTAAAGTTCCCAGGGCTATGTATGGTTAGTAGTATTAGCAACAGCAAAAGATGGCGACAGGGAATACGGGCATCGGTGACGCAGGAAAGTGTCACCAACCGCAGCCAAGTACCACATTTAACCTTTTAGCGACCTCTCTCATAAAAAGCACACTTGTTTTTACATCATGCTTTTTAAAACGTCAGCCACGTTGGTGCTCTACCTGGAGCCATTGGGGAGCATTGACGGTCTAGCGAGTGCCAGCTGAGGAATGACACGGAGCGTATGCGCAGGGTATTTGGTGTTGAGGGATTAAGCATGTGTTGGGTCATTTTCGGTGACTTGTCAATAGAATACTACGTACAAGGTAGTATACAGCTCTTGTCTGAAGGTGGTGTGAATTCTCATTGGCAAACCAACTTCCCAAGACTTGTTTTGATAATGCTGTCCCACATGCTTCGCAACTCCATCCATCTCCATGCATGGTGCTTGCAACGTACTCCGTACTACGGAGTAGTTATACAGCATACTTGTGTCCAGCTCACCTCTGACAGCCATGTCTCGGAGCAATCTGAGACAGGACGGTACAATGTCGTAGAACCAACCATTAAACATTGGATGATCTGGCCGTTTTGACACGTAGCCTGCAGAGGTGCAAACATGTTTTGCAGGTTACATGGCTGGTGTGCGAATCATCAGTCGCCATGGGCTCAGGTCGCTAGCTGGCCAACGTCAAGACTCTGGTTCTTTCGGCAGGCGGAGTGATGGTATCGTGATGAATTGCTAGAGGGGTTCATTCTCGTCCAACCCCATTGCGACATCTAAGACACGAGTCGGCCCCCTGGCCGGAGTGGCAACACCGCTATTCATTGGATTGGACACGGCACGATGATCAAATGCTCAATGGAGCAATGGATGCTTGGAATCTGCAGGTCGATGCTTTAGAATCAAGCGTTGTGCTCCCAAACAACGCATATATCGACAATACGCACTAAGAAACTTAGTACTTAAGTATTTCTGACTGGGCTACAGTGCTCGCCTAGATGGGAAGCCTAAGATGGAGCTTGTTTACTTGTCTAGAAATGAAGTTTAAGACGGTGAGGAAATCGGTCACTTCTGGAATTGACCTGCCATCACGCCCGAGGTTTCAAAACTGTGGCTGGCTGTGCTATCCGCTTTGGACGTGGATCTTCGACTTGCATGGCGCCCTTTTCGAATTGTTTCGGTCGCACGGCCTCGAGCGGTAATACAAGGTGCAAAGCTCCCGATTTGTCAAGTGGCTGCCGCTTTCATGTGAAACAGGTGATGCTCACGCTTGCCTTCCCCTCTCTGGCTTGGAGTCGCCATGCCGCTGTACCAGCCGAGAATTCTGGCTACGATATCGCCACGGGGGGAATCAAGAATGAAGTGAATTATCGTCTTGAAAACAAAAAGAAGGACAGCCATGACACTAGTCTCAGCGGAAGCATTGA
Organism: Metarhizium guizhouense ARSEF 977; assembly: GCA_000814955.1. Taxonomy (NCBI): domain Eukaryota; kingdom Fungi; phylum Ascomycota; class Sordariomycetes; order Hypocreales; family Clavicipitaceae; genus Metarhizium; species Metarhizium guizhouense. The sequence goes on along the minus strand of AZNH01000080.1, from coordinate 12,122 downwards.
CCCCTGAAGTAACAATCTCGGAAACTAGTAAGCGAGTTGAATTGCTCTTTACGATTCGAGGCGGCCCTCGTCCTGGAAAAGAGCGGGTAGGGAGCGGTGCCAGAGTGGCTCGCATATACTGCATATGCAGGTGCTGCACAAAGAACAAGAGGGGGCTGGTTCAACCGTTGAGCTGGAGTGGTGTGGGAAAGATCCGTCTGCTTGGAGAGTCCCTGGTTGGCGTTTAACACCACACCGTAGGAAAAGGGCGGGTTGACTATTAAACGCCGTGATGCCTGAATTATGAGACTTTTGACTACCGAAGCCCGGTTCTGGCTGGGGCGGGCTTTCCAAGTGCATTTACGCATCGTCGTTGTCTTGCCGAAGCTAAGGGGTGGTTCTTTGACTAAAATTGTTTATATTACGTTTAAGCTGACGAATTACGAATCTTGTTTAGTCAATTCGCAAGTGATGGCGGTAAATATCTGAAGAAATGTAAAACGTCATATTTACTAAATTAGACAAAAAGTATATCTGGGATACTAAGCATAAATAATTGGTCATGCTTCTCCACGCTTTGTTTTTGATAGTTAGTTGCCATGAGCAGTTATGACTTGGACCATGAGGAATCCGCATCTGCCACCTGCTAGTTAGCAACGATATTGTACCAGCTCCTCAAGTTCCATGACCGCGAACTTGCCTTTATGTATTTCAAGGGTAGGAATTGCCCCTCTCTTGCCCTTCTTCTTCCGAACCTTCCATCTCTCTCTTCCACCTTGGCAAAGTCCAGCTGCCCATCCCGTGTAAAACGAGTCATCAACTTTGGTCCCCCAGGTGGCAAACTATCCCCTCTATCCGTTTGCCAGAGATCATATGTTTTCCCATACAAAGGAATAATCTCTCCCATGTCCTTGTTTTCTGCCGCATCCCACAGCGTCTGTGGCACTAGGCGATTGGGCATCACTAGCATGCCCGACTTGACTTTGTAAACGTGCGAGTGCCGCAGGCAACGCTCATCGGGTGGCAAGGACGCAAAGAGACGCGGTGTGATCATGTACTCTATGCCGATACGCTGTCTAAAAGTTCTAGTGGTCAATAACGACATCGCATGGGGGGTGGAAGGCATTCAGGCGAGCACAGATATTTCTAGGCGGCTTGAAGTCTTTGCGTCAAAGTCATCCTTATCCGGGTAACTGCGGAATAGATAATTGCCTGAGTAATTAATGCTGCTTCCAAAAGAACTGTCTCTTTATTAAATGTGGGATGGCCGGAGGCCTCGTTCGTCAATGGCGTTGACTCCATTCCTTCCTTGGTGATTTGTTGATAGATATGCGGCCTGAGCAATTGCGCTTCGCCTGGAGTCGGGGGTCTTGAAAAAACAGACGTGTTTTCTTTTCTTCTCCTTTGTTTACGTATTCCTTCTTTTTCGCCTGGCAAGCATATCAACTATTTATCCAGCCTACATATGTTGTCAGCTGAAGTACAATGACGTACCATGGTCATCATGGACTAGGCTGTAAGCGCATGTCTCATGCCACCTGCCTTTTCTTCGCTAAGCGGCCAATACCCTGACGTTGGCTAATCCTTAGCAAGAGTTGAATGACATCATGTGTAAATCAGAATGGCAGGCCGCTGCCGGTGGCATTGAATGCAATAGTGTAAGGTAGACATCATCCCATCGCGTTGCGGCCCAGGTGGGCTGATTGCCCATCATCTAATACCATCAATACACATGAATTCATGGTCGAGTCTATGGTATCCTTTCCACCGCAGTAATTATGCGTTACACGGAAAATAGCGTTACTTGTATGTCGTTATCAATCCTCCAAGAGCGAGTGACATCAGGTCCACCGTCGACCTGCATCACAACTCTGCCTTCCCCTAGACCAATGCCACTCTTGCCCAAGCCGGGAATTCATCTGATCATTTCATGAGCGCCTTTTCTTTGGATTCAGGTACCAAACGCATGGAATACTTTGCAAGTTGAGAATGCTGTCGCCCTTGGCCTGTAACATGCAATTGGTTATAGAACGAATTGATACTATGCTTGCGCAATATATGTTATCATCCAGCCGTCAAGTCCCTTGCCTTGGCAACTTGACTATGGGAAAAATGCATGGCACTTTTGACGTAGTTGTTTGCTCCTCATATTCTTGCTACTTGATATAATTATTCTTCATGTTTTCTATTGTCTAACACTTTTTCCTGTCTATCCTGTTCCCCGGTTGCGGTTGCTACCGCGGTTGCCGCCGCCGCCGAAACCGCCGTTGAAACCACCATTGATACCACCGTTGCTGCTTCCGCGGTTTCCACCACCATTGATACCGCCGCTGGTACCGCCGCTGATACCATTATTGATACCGCCGCTGGTACCGCCGTTGATACCATCATTGATACCACCACTGATACCACCGTTTTTGTTACTACTGCTGCTACCACTATTGATACCGCCGCTGGTACCGCCGTCGATACCATTATTGATATCACCACTGATACCACCATTAATACCACCATTGATACCACCGTTGTTGTTACCACTGTTGCTACCACTATTGATACCGCCGTCGATACCACCTTCGATACCACCGTTGGTGTTACCGCCATTGGTACCACCTTTAATACCATCGTTTTTGTTAACACCGTTTTTGTTAGCACCGTTTTTGTCAGCACCGTTTTTGTCAACACCGTTGTTGTTACCACCATTGATACCACCTTTAATACCATCGTTTTTGTTAACACCGTTTTTGTTAGCACCGTTGTTGTTACCACCATTGATACCACCATTGATACCGCCGTTTTTATTAGAACCGTTTTTATTAATACCGTTGTTATTACCGCTGTTGTTGTTACCACCGTTATTGTTGTTGTTACCGCCGTTGTTATTACCGCCGTTATTATTATTGCCGCCGTTATTGCCGCCGTTTCCTCTTCCGCAACCACATAGGTCAGCGTTGGGATTATTGCTGACACTAAAAAATGTAGACGCATCTTGCGCGGGACGATCAGCGTTGCCCATGATGGCGGCCTGGTGTGTGCTGGCGCCCGTCATGGTGCTGCAAGTCCAGCAGCCCTGCGCAAGATTCGTGCCGCATTCCAGGTCCAGGTCGATGCGGGTGAGTCCGCCGCCGGCTTTTTGCCCCTCGCCGTTGAAACCCTTGAAACACGTCTTCTGGGGTGCTTGGTTATTGTTTGCTTTGGCTTGCTCCCGGTCTTGGAGATAGGCGGACGCCGCGATCGGAGCTGTACCTTGCAGCTCGTCGTTTTCCATGAGGTGGCAAGTGACATGCGAGTGACCAATCACGACGCCATTCCCATCGAGTTGCTGTGGATTGCCGTTGTATGTGTTCTTGGGGTTTGTGAAGGTTCCCAGGTTTATATTCCGGTATACCGCACTAATCTTCATCCCGTCTTGGGGAGAAATGTTGCCGCATAATCTCGGTTGGCTGAATACAACAGTGGTCATTTTCTCCGGCGCTGGGATCTCGCCCATCACTGCCAAGCAAGTTTAGATAGTGGCAACACGGTCTTCATCTGGGTCACACGTACTGATGGGGTTACAGCAGGATTGTCCCGTCTTAACCTGTTCGCCATTGCATAACGGCTTCCCTGAGCAGAAATTGATAAAGTTATTCTGGCTTCTATCTCTTGGTTAGCCGCCGTCTGGGTTCATAAAAGGAAGAAGAAGAGGTGCTTTTCCTTACTGCTGGGCCTCGTCCGTTCCGGCATCGGCATTTTGTAGACCATTGGGAGTACGCTGCAAGCTGTTTCGAGACAAGGTGAGACTCTGCTGTTCTTGGCCATTGCCACCGCCACCATTCTGGTTGTTACCACCATTCTGGCCTTTATTACCACCATTCTGGCCCTTTCCGGCACCATTCTGGCCTTTATTACCACCAGTCTGGCCATTGCCACCACCAGCCTGGCCTTTGCCACCATTGCCAGCACCTTTCGGGCCATTGCCCTTGTTTTGTGGGGGCAAACCAATACCAGCCGGTGGCTTTACGGCACCTTGGTTTCCCCCGGGACGTTGCTGGAACTGTCGCCGGCTCAGCTCGCGGGAAACCCGAGGGCGAAAAGTCAAATCATCAGCAGCCTGGATGGCGCCAGTGAAGCCCACCAGGGCGACAAGAAGACCTGCGAAATGCATGACGTGCTTCCAAGTTCTGTTTTGAAGAGAGGGTCTGTGCTAGTCAAGATTTCAGTACTTGCTTGGCATCGGAGGATGTTATTTTTGTTATGAGTGATAGAATCGGGTCCGGCCCGGATGAAAACAGGACTACTATAATTAAAAGAGTTTGTTTGACTCGGAGCCTGTGTCGCAGACACCGGCGTTAAGACATCAAGAATAAAAAATGAGAGGAATGATTTCGGTCGTACGATGAATGTAACCGGAAAGGCACATGTACTAGAAAAGATGAAGAGAACAGAACAGATCAAGGAGGATGGGAGTGGAGGAAGGGGGGGAGAAGTAGGCTGAGCTCCAGAGAGAAGCGCTACCGTCTTGATGCGTCTCAAAACGCTAAGCATGTAGAGTGCGTGTATTCATGGCTCGGCCGAGGACAGGAGGCCAATTATCCCACCAGAGGTTCCGAAATGGTTGTTTCCGAGCGTACGGTCAGCTGTACTATTCGGTTACATTACTCGGGTCCAGTCTAGTGGAAATAAGTTCGGACATGGATGAGTGTTTTAGAAAAGTAGAGTCGTCCCTTGCCATGTTTCAATGGCGGCGTCGTTGGTATCGTGTGCTTCTGCCGTAGGCTGTTTCATTGTAAGCAGCCATAGCGCCGATCGTCCATTGATTTTCGGTATACCGCGGGAGATCGGGGCAATCAGGCAAATCACTTTGTTTGGTAAAAGAGGCCAACAGTTTTGCCCCAATTTCTCAACAGCCATGTGTTGGTGAATATGGCATCGCATCGATATCTTCAAGAGGAGCGGCCTATGCCGTCGCGCAAGTAAAGCATAATGGCATGAATCACGCCAGGCGTCGGCGAGATTCAGGATGCCGCATAAAGCCCGTCGTGTCGGAAGAATGAATTTTACTTCCCTCTTTAGGTTCCGCGACCTGCCAAGACAAGGCTAGTAATGCACTCTGACTCGGATGTTGACATCATTGATCATCCTAGGACAAATATAGTCTATGGTTCCCACTAGTCTGCACTAGCTAGCGAATGTACATGCATCACATAACGGAGAGGCGCCCAACGTTAAAACGCCCCGTCCGCCCCACCCACAATAAGCGTGGCCAATCGAATAATTCCGACGAATACATGCACCCGAATCCTTTGGTATCAGATTTCCCCCTTCTTACAACATTGAAGGCAATGCTCCCTTTCCCTCAATGCAGGGGAGGTTTCGCATCAATCTGAAACCTACACAAAATCGACTTTATATCGAATCTTATGCACGAATGCAGTCTCGGAATTGAACATGACTAGCAATACAGTCATCTCATCCCAAACACACTTGCACATAAGATTATTCCGACTTCCGCCTCTTATCAAAAAGCTTTTCTTCTTATAATCGTTTAATCTGTCAACTTTGCTTCATTATGATGGCCTGTTTGTTGGGACAAGAAACACTGTCGATTCCTTCCTTTGCTTTCCCTTGAAAATTATTGACTCACGCTATCAGAAACATGTATATAAGCACTATTCTTTTTTCCCTTGTGAGCCTACCTGCCATAGGGGATGCCTTTAGCAAAGAACAAGATTCAAAGCTTTCGCCAAGCATTATTGGCAAGTCATCGCTTGTTGCACCATCAACGCCAGGTACAAAGCGCACCGCGCAAGAGGTCTTGTCTGGCCACGTCAAGTATAAATTGCAAAATCGTTCCGACTACGCAGCAAGCGACCTAACAAGTAGCAGGGCCAAGACGGACCGTATAGATTTCTCCGTCAATGTAGACGACCAGTGCCGCAGTCCAAGCAATGACGGACAAGTTGATGAACGCTCTCGGGACAACGCAAGTACGTGGTTTTCCGAGACATGTTCCTTTGCAAGACAAAGATTAGGTTCTAACCATCTATACAGTCACAGACCAGGTTCCTGAAGTGGATCGGATGGTCTCTACTCTCATTCATCACCCGGAGACGGAACAGAATTTTGACACCAACACAGCCTTCAGTGTTGACCTAACAATCGCGAATCTGTTTCTAGTGGATAATATCATGCCATACGCCGGCCCACAGCGTTTAGACCCGGCGACTGGCCAAGTCCGGGGCCACGTGTATGTTGTGATTCAGAAGGCCGCTGGAGGCAGCGGTGCACTTCTAGGCGATGACAGCGTTGTCTATTCCGCAAGAGTCCCGGGCCGGGGTAACAACGTGGTTTACGCCAGTGGCGGAGCCATGATGAACATGAACAGACTTAGTGTTGAAGTTGACGGCGGCCTCAACGAGCCAGGCCGTTACCGCGTCTGCACCATAGCAACAGCAGAAAATCTGCAGCGCGTCATGATGCCACCGGTCATGCGTGGCCCGCAAGACGACTGCATCTGGTTCACCGTTGGCGACGGAGTTGTAGACCGAGAAGTTGGCATTGCCAACCCACCGAGGGAGCCGGTCGGTACTTTGCAGCCCGTCAGCCTGGGCTCGGGGGACCATGTCAATCTATCGGTTTCATTTGAATTACTACCCAGGCTGTGGCAAGTCGTTGAAGCTAAAAGATAATACTTTAAAGTTGTTGATATCTCTTTTTTCTGCGCTCTTGATCACGCGACAAGACACTGCTGCTGGATATAGTAGCACCAGCACACGACGCTATTGCTGTGTCTAGGTTGAATTTTTAGTAATAGACAGTAGAATTTAGAATTAGATATTAGATTTGGTTACGGTTCTAATACTCTTGGCCCGCAATTCATATTGCCACAGCCGAGGATTACCGTGGCTTGCCCGTCATGATGAGATTATAGCAAAACTAGCCGCACCAACAAGAGCTCAGCCTGTCTCCAAAACGTCTGTCAGTGAAAAGGGTATTCTCAAAATACACCACGGCATTGTCAATTTAGAACAACTCGGCTCATAAATAACCCCTCGGTATCAAATTACCGATAGTATTCTGGCTACTTGTTCCCATGGCGGAAGATGGCACCGAGTCTCTCACAACCGGTGCTAGAAGCAGCCAGGAAAAGCCCACGGGAAACACGCCTGGAAGCCAATAGGAGAACCCTAGGCGTAGGCGTGGTCGTGGCATCGTGGCACCCAACACTTGTACAGAATACCGAATGAAGCGGGCAAATGTAAGCTAATGAACCTTTTCAAAAAGATCAACCCTAGAGTAATTTGTGAAAAAGTAAAACCTTGGGTAACAACCCGACCGCTAGTGCGATGGACAAAATTCATGCAGTCGCTGCAAATCTTCTGCCGTCGAGTGTATATACAAGACTCCATGCCGGCAGTCAAAAGACGAACTCGGAAGGAAAATTGATCAATTGCGCCAGCTTCTGGACACAAGTAGTCGTGGAATATTTCGGAGTTAGCCCAACCGGAATTTTCCAATAACATTTTGACGCGCCTATGGGGCGGAGATTCTGTCGAAACCATATACGAGTTGATAAACAACAGCAACGTGGCAACCAGCTAGGCAGTCTGGGGCTTCAAGAAAGTCAGCCATTTGACTTGCAAAGTGAGGTACATGATTACAATTCGAGGAATGTTGAAGCACGCGGCTGCTTCTCTGGCGCTTTTCAATCGCTATCATTTGCACTCTGAGGCACAAAAAGCAAAACTAGCCATTTCCAGTGACTCAACAACTATCCGGCATTATAGCTTAACATTCGTTAGGCCAAAGTTCGTGTTCTGGGTTCTTCAGCCCAATATTACCGACAATAAATGGCATGGTTGCACTATGAAGAGGCTCGTAGGTGCGGATGCATCGGATGAGTATGGTATCAGGCAACTTATCGATTAGATCAACGAAATCCATCGCTGGGGATTGTCAGAACATACGGGCAGTTGCCAGAGAGACATTAAAGCCATTCTTAATGTTAGGGGTATCCGAACGTCTGATATTAACTCGACGGGACTGGAATTGTATCAATCTACTGGCACCTAGCTGGAGCACTAGGGAAACACTACCAAAGCTTGACTCCGAATACCTCAGATATCTATGTTTCATGCCGCGGATAACAGTAACACGCTGGCGCCAACCAGTACGTGACTCGATCCAGCAGGGACGACCAGAATAGTCCTGGCCATTGTGTGCTCTTGACAAGCGGTTGTTTCGCCGTCTTCTATGCACGCCTTCTCTTGGCTATCAGCTATCAGCCAGATCTGGCGGACCATTTGCTTCAAACGCTGAACTTCGGCTGCTTATGCGAACAAAGTATTTGCGCAATTGCTAATCGGCGGCAGTTCGGAGAATGATGGTGCGTGTAAGGGCTACGGATGCGGGCTGTTGGTTATGTCTGTTGTGGAGTAGGGAGATGTATTGACGGTTGATGAACTACTGCATGCGGGAGTGGGACATTTGGGCATGCGGCTGACAAGTTGTTATTAGATATTTGACCCTTACTAATACCGAGGTGGAACTTGGTCCTACTGAGATCTAAATGCATTGAAAGAATAATTTGTAGTGAAGGACAAAGCAAACATGACGAGTAGGAAAGGGTTAACTGTGAGGGAATCATGTGACCTGCCTGTTTAATGAATATCTTACTATGTAAATATAGTATAAATAGCTCTAATCAGAGTTCCCTTTAGGGGTTCTCTTTCCCTTCTTGTGAATAACCGCTTTATCTAAGTGGCACTCGACCTTGTTCGTGCTCTTGTACCGTCACAGGCTTTCGGCATACAAGCGCTATAAAATACGGGTTGAGCATGCCAGTAGTGGAGAGCACTTGAGAGATGTAACTCTGATCTATTGGCTACAGCACTATAATACTAGTAGGTTTTAACCTCTCTTTAAAGGTAAACTATAAATTATAATATTCTTTTTTTATTATAAGTTAAACTTAACTAATAATAAGTATAAGAATTATTATTAAGTAAAAATAATATTATTATATTTATTTAAAAAAATAAAAGATCTTTTAAAAGTAAATAAATTTTAAGCTAAAACTTTTTAAAAAGTATATAAATTTTATTATAATAATTATAATTATATAAATAAACTTTATAATAAGTTAAATATTAATAATAATAACTTAAAGTTTAATAATAATAATAAGTTTAAAGTTATTAACTTATTTTAACTTACTTTTTTTATATTATTTATAAATTTTAAAACTTATAAGCTTATATACTTAAAAAATAACTTAATATAAATTAAGAATAAAAATAACTTAAAAGAATAAAACTTTAATTAATAATATAATTAGAGCTATTATATAAGTAAATATAATATTAACTTATTATTTTAGGATATTACTAAGCGTGTATTTTCTGCGGCGAAACTTCTCCCCTCTTTGAATTCTGTTAACTAACTTAACCGCGAGCAACGTACGGTTTACTCGTGCCACGCCCCTACTTTTTTAGTTCCGTTTTTGCCTGCACCCTCTAAAGCATTGACAGAAAAACTATATTACATGTAATTTTTAGTGTAATTTGTAGTGTAGTGTAATATTTTATAGTTTATAATAAAATACACTACACTAAAACTACAATTATAGTAAAATTATATTTATAAGAAGGTTTTTTAGTTATAATTATTACGCTAATTATAAGGCTTATAAGGCTATAAATAGCATACATAGAAAGAGCTACTTTAGCCCTTTAAAATACACTAATTTTTGTGCGGCTAGCTTATAAATTAAGCGAGTTATAATAAGCTAAAACTTAGCTCTAAAATAAGACTCTACTTTTTTAAGTTAAAAATTTAAAGCTTTATAACTTGCTTACTAATTAAGATATAAAGCTAATTTTAATTGATTTAAAATCACGTGATTTTTAGCTTTTTTTAATATATAATATACTTATATAAGCTTTTTTATATTTATAGTTTTTTTTTAAGTAAATTTAAAAATAAAAAGTTTAAATATAAAATATAAAACTTATTAATTAATTAATTTTTAATTATTTTACTTTATAATTAAATAAAATTATATATATAATATAAGTATTATATAAGTATAAAATCTAAAATAATATTAAGTTATATTAAGTTAAAAATAATAAGAAACTAAAAAAATAAATTATTTATATATATATTATAATACGTTAAATATACTAGCGTAATTAGTACCGCGCTATAGCTACTAGCTAAGGCTATCTCGCGATAGCCTCAACTACTGTTATTATAGAGGTAAACCTTAATATAAAACTTATTATATTATTAAGAGAATAATATATAAAAAAGGAATTTAAAAATTTATTATATATGAAAAATTATAAAGTTTTTAGAAAAATTATTTATAACTCTAATATATTTATAATAACTCTAATATTTAATATTTTATATTTAAGTTATAAGGTAATAGCTTAAATTTCTTAATTTTATAAAATGTTTATATAGAAATATTTATATTTTTTAATTTTATAAAATTAAGCGAATTCTAGTTATAATTATAATATAAAACAAAACTTACTTACTTAATATAATTTCCCTTGTAATTCCCTTTTTACTAATTTTACTAGCTTTTTTAATCCCTATTATTAGCCTAATTAAGCTAGCTAATCCCTGCTTACTAATATTACGATTAGTCAGCAAAAATAGCGCTATTTTAGCGGACTAATTATATTACGTAATATTAGCTAATAAGATAGCTAAAAATTACACTACACTAAAATTCGAATTGTAATATAGTTGTAATTTATTACACTAAATTACACTACACTAAAACTCACTAAAAACTACAAAACTACACGACTTTTACAGCTCTAGTACCCTCAGAGGGTGCTGACCACTAAAACGGGCCACCTAGTAATTGTAACGGCTAAGGTTCCTAAGGGATAAACTAGTTATAGTTTATGTTAGTAGAGCTACTAGGGTAGTTAATCTAAGTAGTTAAGTATTATATTAGTAATAGGTTATAAATTATAATCTTATTAAAGTAATTAAACCTTAAATACTTTAATTACTTATACACTTAATTCTACTAAGGTTCTCTTATTAGTAGTTACCACCGCGAGGTGGCTTATATAGCCGGCTTATTCTGCGACTTATACTACAGCTTATAGCTAGGTTATAATATAATATCCTCTCTCTTATAATCTTGTTCTTAAGGCCTAAGCTATATTTTATATTAAATGTCTTATAAGTTTTTTTTCTTCCTTTATTATTACTTTCTATAATACTCTCCTAATATTATATCTAGTTACGTTTCTAAAAACAAGCTAAAAGTTAAATTATTAATTTATTATAATAATTTTCTCTTTATAATTCTAAATAATTCTTCCTCCTTTAATATACTTTTTTGCTCTTACTATCTAGCTTATAAATAGTTTTCTTATTAAGTATCTTTTATTAACTCTTTTTATTATATAGAGTATATTTATAATTACTAGTCTTATTATAATATTCTAGGTATATTACCTTCCTAGTTGTGATTTATTACTACCTAATATTTTAAGCTTAAATATAAGTTAAAGAAGGTAAAAGAGAGAGCTTTAACTAAATAATAGCGGGTATTTTATCTAAGAAAATAAAAAAAAATATAGTTTAAGAAAATAATATAAGTAGTTTTATAAAGTATTAATAATATAAAGGAGTTAGAACGTATAAAAAGGGAAAAGGCTAAGTATAAAAAGTATTATTTAGCTAAAAACTATTCTCCTTTTTTTAATTTATTAAATATTAATTTTAAAAGGGTCTAGAATAATATATATCTAGATATTATATTATCTCCTTTTTTACTTATAGACCTAGGGTTTATTAATTCTAGTAATACTTCTAGTAGAATTACCTTAATAAGTACTAGTACTTCTTTAAGTACTTTATAAGTTCTTATATATTTTTTTTATATTTATAGTCTTTTTACTTAATAAAATACTAGTATATTTTATTTTTTATTCTTATATTTAGGATTTATTCTATTTTATATTCTCTATTATTTAAGACTTTAATATTTTTTTCTACTAGTATATTATTTAGTACTTTCTTAAGAAGTAAAATATATACTATAAAATAATTTCTTATAGTCTTTAATAATAAGAGTTTATAGTTATTTATTAATATTTATTTTTTAATAATAAATAGTCCTAATT